>JAJKLE010000053.1:12500-215402 GCA_022593225.1 Xylaria sp. FL0064 | reverse complement strand
AATTTATAATTATATAAAAGATTATTAAATAATATAAAAATTAAATTGTTTTTTTTAAAAATCTAATTTTAAACTATATTATATTAAAAAGAATATTTAAACTAATATATTTAATTAATAAAATTAAAAAAGATTTAAGGTTTTAAATAGAATATTTAAATATTATATTTTTAAGAAAATAAGAATTTAAAAAGTTAAATTATTTTTAAAATCTTTTTAAATATATAATTTAAGAAAGCTAGCAAAATTACATAAATAAAAAGGATTAAAAAATAATAAACTAATATACAAATAAAAAATTTATATATTAAAAGCTTTATAAAATAAGTTTATTAAAAACTTTTATAAATATTTATTATATAAATATTAAAAAATAATTGAAATTATATAATAATTATAAAAAAGAAATAATTTTTTAGATTTATAAGAAATAATTAAATTTATAATAAAATTAAGGTTTTATAATATAAACTTTATAAAATATTATAATTAATATAAATATTTAAATAAATATAATATATAATTATTTAAGATTTTATTATTAAATTATTTTTATTAATTAATTTAATTATAGAAATATAATATAATTATTAAATAATTTATATATATTCTTCTTTATTAATATTTAAATAAATATAAAATATTAAAAAAGATTATTTTAATTATAATTAATTTTTATGTTTAAGTTTAAAATAAACTTTTTTAAATAATTAAATATTAAATTTAAGTTTTTAATTATATATTATTTTTAAATAAATAAATAAATAAAAAAATTAAATTAAATTTATAAATAATATTTTTAAAATTATATTAATTATTAATAAAATAATTAAATAAAATTATTATTAATTATATAAATTATTTATAATATATTAATTAATAAAAATATAAATACATTCTTTTATAAAATAGTTTATAAATAATTAACTATTATTAAAAAATAAAAGAAATTATTAATAAAAATATTTATTATTATAATTATAATACCTTAAGGTCAAGCTATTATTATAAAAGTTAAAATATTATAAATAAAACTATAAATATGATTTTAATTTTTTTAATAATAAATATTATAATATTATAATAATAAAAAAATTATAAAACCAATTTTATTAAAAAACAACAAAGTCTATTTATTATATTAAAAATAATATATAATTTTAAAAGATTTATAAATTAAAATAAAATAATTTAATAATAAATTAAATTTTAAAAAACTTGATTTTTTTAAAATTAAAAAAATTATTTTAT
The DNA here is from genome assembly GCA_022593225.1 of Xylaria sp. FL0064. NCBI lineage: Eukaryota > Fungi > Ascomycota > Sordariomycetes > Xylariales > Xylariaceae > Xylaria > Xylaria sp. FL0064. The sequence continues at coordinate 214,151 of JAJKLE010000053.1, read as the reverse complement.
TAATTAATTATAAACTATTATTCTTAAAAAATATATAAATTTATTTTATTTTTTATATTTTATTATTTAAACTAATATTAAAAAATATATTAATAAAAACTTAACTTAAAATAAAAAATAATTAAAATATTTATAAAATTAAAAAAATATTAAACTTTTATTAAAATAAAAATAATATTAAATATTATATTAAATAAGAAAAATATTTAAAGATTATTATAATTATTATAAATTAATTTTATTATTAATACTTTAATTATTTAAAACTAGAAGCGAGGGGTCGACCTTTTAAGACTTAATAGCGTTCTAGTCGATAATATTAACAGCCCCGGCAGCTTGCGCTTTAGCAACCGTTTTAGACTTATTATAATTTTATTACTCTAGTTTATTTAATAAAGAAAGGCCTTAATAAATAAAAAGAATATTTTTATTTTAATAAAAAATATATTAATAATATATATTATTAAAATAAATAAAAGCTTTAAAAAGTTATTATTTTATTTAATATTCTTTTAATAAATTTATTAATAATAATAATAAAAACCTTAAAATTATTATATAATGAATTATAATATATATATTTGTTATAATAAAAAATATTATTTATTATTTTATATTCTTATTCTTTTAACTTATATAAAAAATATAATTTAATTTTAAATCTTTTTTTTATTAATTAAAAATATTAAAATAAATTATTATTTAGTTTTTAGAAATTATAAGTATCTTTTAATATAATTAAATATTGTAAACAATAAAAGAAATATATATATATATATAATAAAATAAAAAATATAAAAAATATATATTTATTTTCTATTATTAAAATAATAATCTTAAAAAAAAAAATACTAGGCCAGATATAAAAAAGAAAAAAGCTATAATTAGCACAGGTTATATGATTATGAACATAAGCCAGTAAGTCCTGGATGACTAGATTACTACGGTAAGCCAGTAAGCCCTAGACTATTAAATTATAATAATAAGCTAATAAGCTTTAAATTATTACAAAAAATAAACCTTGTTTTATTTATATTTTTTATATTTATATAATTTTATAATTTCTTTATAAATAATTCTTTATTTAATTTAGTTTTTTAACTATTAATTCTATTTTAAATTTTATTTTAATATTTATTTTAAAAATAATTATTATATTTAATAATATTAAATATAATAATAAAAATATTAATAAACCTTTTTTATAAACTATTTATAAATTAAAAACCTTTATATATATCTTTTTATTATGATCTTTTATATATAATTATTATTTATTTTAAATATTGTAAATCCTTGTTTATTTTATAAATATTAATAATATTTATATAATCTTATAATATTTTAAATATTTAAATATTAAAAAATTATTATTATTATTTTATTATTATTTTATTATATTTATAAATTTTAATAATTAATTAAATAATTAATAAAAAAAATATAATATTAGTTCTAGTTTTAATTAATAATATTTTATTATTCTTTTATATTTTTTATAGTCTAGGCTATAAAAAAACCCTTTTTATTTTCTTAAGCTTGTTTTAAATAGTCTTTTTTATTTTATTTATTTTATTTTCTTTTCTAGTATTTAATAAACTATTTAACTTTTTTAAATATTTTTAAATATTAATTATATTTATAGTTTTATTTTTTAAGGTAAGATTTATTTTTAAGCTATATTTTAAGCTTAATTAGAAAAACTTTTTTATAATTATTTAAGATTATATATTATATAATTTTAATTATTTTTATAATATATATATTCTTTTATAATTTATTTTAAAAATTATTTAATTTTTAAATAATATTTATATATATTTCTTTTTAATTTCTTATAAATTAAATATTTTATATTAAGTATAAAATTATTTATTTAATTTAAAATAATAATCTTATACTTTTATTTTAAAAAAGATTTTTTAATTAATTATTATTTTTTTATTTTTTTAGACTTTTATTACTTATATTTTTTTAAGCTAAAAAATATTTTTTTTAATAACCTTTTTTACTATTCTTTTTTTTTAAAATAATATAATAATTTAAAATATTTTTTTAATTAAAATATTTAATTTAAAATATATTTTTAAATAATTATTCTTTTATTTTATATATTTATTTAAATTCTTATTTTATATTTTTAAAAGATTATTTCTTTTAATTACAATAATCTTTTTCAAAATATTTATGAAATAATTATTAATTAATTATAATAATTATATTAATATATTTATTAATTTTTTTAAATGTATTTATTCTATAACGTTTATTTTTAATTTATGTTTTTAATTTTATATAAAATAAATAGAATAATATATATTTTCATACTTTTAAAATTATTACTAATTATTTAAATTTTATAATATAATTTATTATATTTTTAGTTTATTCTAAATAATATTTTTATTTATTCTTTAAAGTTTTTATAATTAATAAAGATTTTCTAGGCTTTTTCTTAAAAATTAAAGAATCATTATTATTATTTAATAATTTCTTTTAATTATTTATTTATATAAAGAATATTTTTATATTTATAAATTTATTATATAACCTAGGGGGTATAAGTTTAAAACCTTTAATCTTTAATAAACTAGTTATAATAATTTATTTCAAAGGTAATAATAATAATAATAACTTATTTTCTTTTAATCTTTTTAATCTTTTTGGTTTTTTTAGTTTTTTTAATTCTTTTAATTCTTTTAGCTTTTTTAGTTTTTTATTTTTATTAGCTGGTTTAAAAACTAGTATATTTAAGGTTTAAATTAATATTAATTTTATTAGCTAAAGTATTATAAAAGCAAGTATTTATAAAATAATAATAATTATTATTATTTTTTGATTTTATAATATTTTTAAAATAAATATAATTAATATTAATATTATTTTTTTATTTAATTTATTATTTAAATTATTATTATTTATTTATATTATAATAATATTTTTAATTAATAATAATTAATTAATTATAACTAGGGTTTATTAATTAAAAATATTAATATTGATAATTTATTAAATTATTTATAAAATATTTAAATTTATATTTTAATTTTATATTTTAAGTTTTATAATTTATTTAATTAATTAAATCTATTAAATAAAATATATTTTTTAAATTGAATATTTATAAATATACTTATATTTTATTATTTTATTAAGAATCTTTATAATATCTTTTAATAAATTTATTTTATAAATTAATTATTATTTAATTTTTTATATTAATATTTATATTATATTAAGTTTTATTAATTAAAGAATATTAGAATATTAAAAAATATATAAAATCTATATAAAAGTTTTTAATTTATAAAAAGAATTTTATTAATATTTTTATTATTATATTAAATATTATTAAATATAATCATTATTTTTAAATAATTATAAATATTAAAATAAAATTTAAAATAAAATTTATAAAAATTAAATTAAATAAATAATTAAATATAAAAAATATATTTTATTAAATATAAATAATTTAAAATTAATAAAGTTAATATAAATTAAAATAATAAAATTATAATTAATTTTTTTATATAATAAATAAAATTTTATTATAAACTTTTTATATATTAAAAAATATATAAAATATATATTAAAGTTTTTAATTTATAAATAATAATAAAACTAATAATAAATAGTTTAAAAAAAAGTTTATTAATATTTTTATTATTAGTTTAATTATAATAAAATAATAATTATATATAAAAACTAAAATTAATAATTAAAGAATTAAATTAAATAATTAATTAAATATAAAAAAGTTATAAGATTATATAAATATAAGAAATATAAATAAAACAAGGCTCACTAGCTTACCGTCATAATCCAATAATCCAGGGCTTACAGGCTTACTGGCTTACTTTTACAATCACGTAACCTATGCTAATCATGGCTCTCCTTCTTTATATCTGGCCTAGTGTCTCCTCTCTTCCACGCCTGGTCCATCAAACTAGCCACCCTTTCTGTTAGTTTATAACAGGTTTATATAAATATTAATAGTAAATAAATAAATATAAGAGTACAATATATACTAGGCCTTCTTCTGGGCCACCTGTTTTTATAATAAAAATATTAAATTAAATATTTATTAAAATATTTTATATAAGAAAAATAAAAAAAGTTTTTATTTTAAGAATAATAAATAATTAAAACTATTAAAACTTTATAAAAAGTTTAATATAATATAAAATAAAACTAGTTTAAAATTAAAATTAAATATTAAAAAATATTTTTTTTTTATAAACTTTAAAATATAAATAAATATAATATTATTAAAAATAATAAAATAAAATTATATTTTTAAAAAATATAAATTAGAATTTTAAAGAATTATAAAATATAATAAAAATATTTTTAATTATGATAATAATTAAATATTTAAAAAAATAATATTTTTTAATATATTTATATAAAAATATAAAAAATAAATTATATTTAATATTATTAATATTTTGAAATATAATATTATTTTAAAAATATTATAATTAATAATTAATAACTTAATAATTTAATAAAAAATAAAAATAATTAAATAAAAATAAAAATAATAAATAAAACTTTTCTTTTAAATATAATTTATAAAATTATTATATTTTAATTAAAGAGAATATAAATTAAAATTTTATTAAATTTATATAAAACTAAATAAAATAAAAACTTTATAAAAATATATTTAAAAGAAATTTATTAAAAGATTATAATATTAAAAATAAAAAATAAAAAATAAATAATTAAAAAAAATAAAAGTTTAATATAATAAATAATAATAAATTACTAATTATTAAATAAAATTATAATATTAAATAAATATTTATTTATTTTATTAATAATAAAAAAGTATTAAATAAATATTATATTATTTATATAATGACAAGATTATTATATAAATAATATATAAATTATATAAATATTTAATAATATTATAAAGTTTATAAAATATATTAATTAATTTTTAATATATAATAATAATATTATTATAAAAGTTTTTAAATAATATTTTAATTTATTTAAATATATTAAAAAAATATAAAAAATATTTAATTTTAATATTAATAATTTTTTAATAAACTAAATTATAATTGAACTTAAAAAGATATATATAATATATATAAAAAATTCATTTTTTAAATTTATAATTATATTTAAATAAATAAAAATAGAATTATTAAAAATTAATATAATATATAATTAAAAGTTTTTAAACTTAATAATAATTATAAATTTTAAATAAATTTTAAAATTTTTTAATTATATTTATATATTTATTAAAAACTTTAAAAATATAATATAACATTTTATAAAATATATAATAAAGAAATATAAAAAACCTTTAAAAAACTAAAACTTAAAATAACTTTTAATTTAATAATTAAATTATTAAACTTAATAAAAGAAAAACTTAAAATAAATATTTAAATAATTTAAAAATAATAAAAAATATTATATTATATTATTTTATTTATAATAAAAAACTATTTATAATTATTATAATATTTAAAAAATAATAAAATTAATTAAAATTTATTTAAATTATAAAAACTTAATAAAATTTATAACTATATAAGAAATGAGAAAATAATATAAAAATTAAATAATCTTTTTTTAATTTAATTTTAAAATATATTATATTAAAACAAATATTTAAATTAATATATTTAATTAATAAAATTAAAAAAGATTTAAAATTCTAAAATAAAATATTTAAATATTATATTTTTAATAAAATAAAGTTTAAAAATTTAAATTATTTTTTAAAATCTTTTTATTATATAATTTAAAAAAACTAATAAAACTATATAAATAAAAATAAATAATAAATTCATATATAAATAAAAGTTTTATAAAATAAATATATTAAGGATTTTTATAAATACTTTTTATATAAATATTAAAAAATAATTAAGATTATAAGAAATAACTAGATTTATAATAAAAAACTGTAATATTTATAATAAAACTAAGGTTTTATAATATAAATATTTAAACAAATATAATATATAATTATTTAAGATTTTATTATTAAATTATTTTTATTAATTAATTTATAAAATATAATTATTTTCTATTATTTAAAAATAATATAATTATTAGATAATTTATATATATTTTTATTTATTAATATTTAAATAAATATAAAATATTAAAGAAAATTATTTTTAATTATAATAAACTTTTTTAAATAATTAAGTATTAAACTTAAGTTTTTATTTATTTATTATTTCTTTAAAAATAAAAATAAAAAGATTAAATTAAACTTTTAAATAATATTTTTTAAATTATATTAATTATTAATATAGATTATCTATAATATATTATTTCATAAAATAATTTATAAATAATTATTTATTATTAAAAAATAAAAAAAAATATTATTAAAAAATCTATTATTATAATTATAATAATTTAAGTTTAAATTATTATTATAAAAATTAAAATATTATAAATAAAACTATAAATATAATTTTAATTTTCTTAATAATAAATATTATAATAAAAAAAAAAATTCTTTTTAATAAAAGAAAATAAAGTTTATTTATTATATTAAAAATAAAATATAATTTTAAAAATTTTATAAATTAAAATATAATAATTAAATAATAAATTAAATTTTAAAAAACTTAATTATTTAAAAATTAAAAAAATTATTTTATTAATTAATTATAAATTATTATTATTAAAAAAAATATAAATCTATTTTCTTTTTTCTATTTTATTATTTAAATTAATATTAAAAATGATATTATTAAAAGTTTAATTTAAAATAAAAAATAATTAAAATATTTATAAAATTAAAAAAATATTAAATCTTTATTAAAATAAAAAAAAATATTTATATATTAATAATATTTAAAAACTTAAAGAATATTTAAAAACTATTATAATTATTATAAACTAATTTTATTATTAATATTTTAATTAATAATATTAACTACCCCGGCGCCCTATATTTTAATAATAATTTTAGACTTTTTATAATTTTATTATTTTAATTTATTTAATAAATAAAAACCTTAGTTAATAAAAAATATACTTTTATTTTAATAAAAAGCGCGTTAATAATATATATTATTAAAGCACGCAAGAGCTTTAAAAAGCTATTATTTTATTTTATATTTTTTTTAATTAACTAGTTAAACTTTTTAATAAACTTATTAATAATAATAATAAAAACCCTAGAAATATTATATAATTAATTATAATATATATATTTTCTATAATAAAAAATATTATTTATTATTTTACATCTTTATTTTTTTAATTTATAAAAAAAATAATATAATTTTAATTTATTTTTATTAATTAAAGATATTAAAACAAGTTATTATTTAGTTTTTATAAACTAAAAATGTTTTTTAACGCAATTAAATATTATAAACAATAAAAAAAATTATAAAAATCAAAACTAAGTGCGGGATATATATATTTTTTTATTATTATTAAAATAATAATTTAAAAAGAATATTATAAATTAATAAAAAAATGGCTAGTTCGACAAACTAGGTAAAAAAAAAAGCGCTAAACTAAATATAAAGAAAAAAATTATAATTAATATAAATTATATAATAAATTACTAAATTACAAAAATAAGCTAGTAAGCTTTAAATTATTAATAAAAAAATAAACTTTATCTTTTTTTAATATTCTTTTTTTTATATAATAACTATAATCTTTTTATTTAATTATTTATTTAAGTTAGTTTTTTAATTATTAATTTTATTTTATTTTAATTTTACTTTTTATTTTATAAATTACTTAAAAATAATTATTATGTTTAAAAATATTTAATATAATTGTTTTATAAATTATTTATTATTAGTTTTATTATTATTTATAAATTAAAAACCTTTATAAATATTATATATATTTTAAAAAATATATATAAGGTTTATAATAAATTATTTTTAATTATTTAAACTTTAAAATCTTTTATTAATATTTAAAAAATTATTTTATAATTTATTTCTTTAAAATTCTTTTTTTAAATATTAAAAATTATATATTAATTAATATATTTATATATATTAATAATAGATTAAATAATTAAACTTAAAAAAATTAATTATATATTTAATAAACATTAAAAAATAAAAAATAAATAATTATAAATTAAAAATATATTTATTTTTTATAAAAAAATAAGATTTTAAGTTTTTTAAAAAATAATAAAAATAATAATTATTAAATAAAAATATTTAAACGCGCGCGGCGTTATAATATATATAATAACACTGGTTATAATATATATTTATATATAATAAATATAAACACATTTAATAATAAAAATTTAATTATATTAAAAATACTTTTTTAAAATATAATTAAAATATATTATAAAAAGTTTATTATATTATAATAAAATATATTATTGAATTTATTATTATATCATTTACACTTTACTTATTTATTTATTTTTAATTATTATTAAATTATTTTAATTATTATTAAATTTTATTTTTTAATTATATAAAGCTTTTTATATATACTTAAGTAATAGTTTATTATAATTTAGTTAACGTTTATTTATTTTATCTATTGTTAATATTTTATTAGTAAAAGCGTAGGCGCTTTTTTTGTTTCCCCCGGAGTAGTTACAGTGGTGTATACTTTTTTACACCCTCACTAGGTAGCCTAGACTTAGCCCAATACAACATTCTTTTCCCTGTCAATTCTCCAGGTAGGTGGTGATGGAGTTGGAACTCAAAGCAATTCATAACGTGGGCACGCTAAGGATCAACTCAGGGGTATCGCCAGGATGCTGCCGGGATATTGGCAGGGGTATTGGCAGGGGTATTGGACCTGTGCCTTGCGTCCAGCTGTCAGCAGCTACCTATTTACTGCAGCGTGAGGATGTAGCATACCTTGCAGCAATCTTTTGGCGCCGATTGGCCAGGGTGGAGGACAACGGGGGCACTTCATTGGCTGGTTTACCCACGTTTTGTTTCAAACAATGCAGCGGGATAGTTAAAAAAGATCGAAGAAAGTCAATTGGTGAGGAGCACTGGTAGAGGACTGATAGGCATCCAATACCCTCTTTCCATGTTAAGATACACAGAAAACTATGGACGTTGCATAGCCCGTAACACAATACCTGGTTGTACCTAGGTAGTATAAACAGCTCGGCCTTTCAAAAAAGGAGGCTGATATGCTAACAGAGTGTACTGTATACTATAAAGGTAATATACCTTAGTGTAGAATGATTCTAGCGCCGGCTACTATGGAGTTAGTATCTTACACCGTGGTTCCGGAATGGCCCCGCCGATCCACCTAGCCCACCTGGGCTAAAAAAGAAGTTGCTAAGACTGTCGTCTCAGATTACGCCACATACCCACCACACTCTGTGATCCCGCCCCAACGCAAGTCATGCTTATTGATCCGTTCATCATGTCCACCAACTCATTTCATCCCTCGTGGCAGCGCCACCAGTGCGCTGGAAACTCTGGTAGCGCGCCCTACACTAGATTAGTGCACTGGCCTTCTCCAAGCAACCGGTCTCTGAGCCTGGATTGGTGTGTTCCTGGCAGATGCACTGCTGTCTATACCTACGTCCTAGTAGCTATCTGACGTGGTCACGGCGGATGGAGGTGAAGCAAGTTGAACGTCCAATCTTGTTTAGACAGGACTTTTTCTTGCTGTGTGGCTGATATTTTCAATCATGCGGTGAGGTCTAACAGATGCAGGTACCTGGTAATTTGGTTTTCTTTCAGTCAGGTCCTTTGTAATCTATCTGATCATTAGCACCTTTCCTTACCAGTCAACCCTCTGCTTACACCTCTCTCACCTTTGGTCTTTCGAGATGGCTAGGCACTTACGCATACGCTAATATCTGGCCCCAAAGGAGGCTGGCTTAAAGCGAGAGGGAGGGAAAAGAAACGAAACAACTTCAGAGAAGAGGGTAGCTAGCGCAGGTACTTTCTTCGCCCTTGCATGCCACTGCAATGTTATGGGAACCCCTGCATCTGCATGGCTAGCTAAGTTACCCGTCTAGGTAAGCCAATATGTATGCGCGTAGGTACTTGGTGCGTATCGCCGAGTTCGAGGGGCTATCCCGGTTCTCGCCCTTGACAGCACTTACGAGACCGCTTCTGCCCTGCTAGGTGGACTGCAAATCCAGCTAGACCCCCCGGCCACATTCTCGATTCCCGACTAGATGGCAGACCCCTCCACGCTACTAGCGTATAGGTACCATCTGCGCCCTTCGTACAGTATATTACTTCTTCCATTCCCAGCCTTGATCCCAGGCACTCCCTTTCTTCTCCCTCTCCATCTCATCTCACTCCTTGTGACGATTGGTTGTGTCTGGCGTATTGCCTTTACAGTCTTTTCTCTGTTCAATCTTTCCGTGCTCTGCCGGCTCAGTCCTCATTCATTAAACCTCAAACACCCTTTGTTGTTTGGTCCATTCTTTATAGTGGCTAGCCACTCATCCTGACAATCTATATCCAGCCATCCTCCCACAGTCTGGTTCCGCCTGTCACGATATTTTTCATTCCTCAACGCTGTTCCGGTACCAGCTTTCATAAGAGAAAACATCACATTCATTTGGAGACCGTTGCTTATCGTCTACCTATTCATTCGGGACATCCTTCCACAACGTCTTCCTTGACACATTGACCAGTATCAACCACAAGAAAAAAGAAAAGTAAAAATGAGATTCACTACCGCTACGGCATTGGCCACACTGGCCGCTCTGGCGTCGGCCAAGGACTCGCGTACCTTTGCCGTTCTTCGATTCGACTTCGATGGCTTCTTGACCGAGGGTCCCGTAGATCCCGTCGTGAACCCCGGCGCTGAGGCTAGTCACTACCACGGTATCATGGGAGGAAGCAACTTCGGCGCTACTGTTGAGGGCGATCAGCTGCTTGACTCCAAATGCACAACCGCCAAGATCAAGAACGACCACAGCAACTACTGGATTCCTAGCCTTTTCTTCCAGGATCCTAAAAACGGCACCTTCCAGAAGGTCCCTCTGTTCTACATGAACGTGTACTACTTCTTCGAGGCCACCGACGATGAGATTAAGCCTTTCCCCGTTGGTCTTAAAATGTTGAGTGGTGATGCTAAGACGAGATCGCCTCCTGCGTCCGGTGGTGCCCTTAACCTCGACCCTGATAATGGAACACCCATCAACTCCGTCCAATGGACCTGCCCCCGGTCAAGCTACGACCCCCCTTCGTACCCTGTCGATTCGGATGGAACTACTGCTGGTATAGTAGATCCTAACAACAAGGGATCCGGTGCTGGTTTCCCTCTGTACCCTTGTGACGGTTACGCCTCGCCTTTGCGCCAAGACATTCACTTCCCTTCGTGCTACAATCCTGAAGCCGGTCTCGACGACCACGAAAACAACATGAAGTTCCCCTCCAATGTCGGCTTCAAGCAGAACTGCCCTGAGGGCTGGATCCACACTCCTCACATCTTCTACGAGGTGTACTGGAACACGCCCCTTTTCGACGACTACTGGACTCCCGATGGAAAGACTCAGCCTTTCGTCCTCGCAACTGGTGACGCTACTGGCTACAGCTCCCACGGTGATTTCATCTCCGGATGGGACCAAAACACCCTACAGACCATCATTGACACCTGCGACGCTGGTGACAGCGGCATGGACCAGTGCCCCCAGATTCCCGGTGGCCTCAACGACGCCAAGGAATGCAAGATTGCCCCAGCTTTCGGCAGTATCCTAGACAACGGCAAAATCATCCAGGATCTTCCCGTCGTGGGTAACCTGATCACCGGCTGGGGTAAGGGTGGTGTTAGTGGTGGATCTGTCAATCCCCCTGCCGCCTCCGGCTCTTCGTCTCAGAATGCCGCCGCTACATCCACCTCTGCAAGCGCTGCCGAGACTGCTGCGACAAGTGTTGCTGCCGAACAAACCGATGCCGCCACTCCCACTGTCCAGGCTGAAGCTATTACCAGTGGTACCGGTGGCGCTTTCATCGAGTCACCCACTCCCTCTGAGGCTGCTACTACACCGGCCGCTGACGCTGGTAGCTACCCCAACATCAAGACCGTCTATGATGTTGTCACCGTCACACTTACTACCACTGTCGCTGGGCCCGAACCCACACAGGCCGTGCACCGCCGCGCTCCCAGGCACTCGCACGGCCATGTAGCCCGACACCTTGGTGGTAGCTTCGCCGCTCGTCGCTAAGTTTGGCCGACCTGTTATACTCACCTAGAAACACTTTCAAATTCGTGTATAAAAAACTTTTTTCGGGTATAAGGGAAATCCAGAGTCTGGACAAGAAGGCGCACACATCACGGATCACCGGGGCATAGGAGCATCAACCAATATTTTAAACGCTCCAATGAAATCTATGAAGACACCATTTTTCGACCGGCAAAATAAGTGTGCATGTATTGGCGATTGGGTCATTTGAGGGTTCTATTCATTTTTTGCGTGGCGGGCTTGGACTGACTGCTTGAGTTCAGCTGCTCTGATCTGACTTTGGATAGCGTGGGAGGCAAGCGAAGTTTTCGATTCATATTGTATATTCTTTTTTGATACAAGAACTCTAAATAGAAGAGCTCTTTCATATTGTCTTGGCTCCATAACGGTGACTGCTCTGTAGTGATTCTGCTTTGCGTGAAATCCTATTCTATATGCGGCATGCCTTGAGCAATACCGTAGGCTCGACCGATTGCCGAGTCTCCAAGTCACCGTCACCGTGGTTATCTTTGATCGAGGTTCAGGAACTACGTGCTAGTAGTACATCGTCTATGAACCGACACTATACGCCGAGATGTTTGTATACTCCTTCACTTTTACAACCTCATACTCCTAACAGTTCGATTATCGCAGCAGTCAACTCGTTCAATCGGTTTATGTTGGCTTGTAAATCTCACTCGGGTTGGTTGTCGCACCCATAATGTAACAAAGAATGCAGGTGATAGAGCAGTTACGCTGGATTAGCCCCCTTTTCGCGGGCCGTCCCAGTGTCTCAAGTTCTAAGTTGTCTATCTAAGATCATATTCAATCGTCAAACCCGCCCCATTCCTCTGCATCAGAACTATCTGTATCGCTTTCTACATCTGAATCACTGGCATCGCTAGACTCGTTGCCAGTACCGCCACTTACGGTCACCTTTGGTTCTGTTATCCGAGTCTTCAGGCCATTCTGTAAGGGAGTATGCCCCTTGGTCGTTAGATCTCGATGTTCAGCCCCAGCCTCCTCGGCCCCAGCGTCCCTCACAAACCCAGCCACGAAGAACCCCATGACACCTCGCCCGTCACCCTGGTACGAGCGAATACATGCTTCAGCAACTTCTTCATCCCCACCGCTCGCCTTGAGGGATCCCCGGACGGGCCACTCGCGCATCCCGCGCACCTGCCGCTCCCGCTTCATGATCCGCCAGCCCCGCCTCACGGCGACGTCCGACCGCAGCGCCTTCAGGACGACGTGCTCGTTCTCCTCGGCGTCGACGGAGCACGTCGAGTACGTCACCTTCCGCGCCGCGGGGAACGCGAAGGCGTGCAGGAGCAGCGTCAGCTGGAACGAGGACAGGGCCTCGAGGCGCAGCTTCATCTCCTTTTCGGTGGAGACTACGGTTTCCTGGCCGTCGTCGTCGACTAAGACCTGTCTTCCTCGACCTTGTTCGTCTGCTGCTGCTCTCTCAGCAGCATCTCGCTTGCGCTTGCGATTCTTGTCGAGTGGTAAGGGTTTCTTCGATGATGTGGCACCAGGTTGCTCTGGGAGATGGATGGTCGGCATGGCGTCTCTGCCGACTATCCCGCTGCCAGAGCAGCTCGGATCCAAGAGGAGAGCGCCGACGTTTTTGTATAATGGGGACTCTGGGTCGACTTTCAGGAAATCCTGCCCCAAGGTCATCCGCGTTATCCCCTGTGCTCCAGCGAGGTTGACCATCTTGTCCAGCGTGCGTGAGCGGTAGTGGTCTTTTTCGAAGGCGTATACCGTCTGCGTGCAGGCCTCACCGTCGGCCACGCGTGACTTCACTATGGCCGCGACATGCGTCGTCTTGTTCCCCGGGGCCGAGCACGAGTCGATCACGTCGCCGTCTTCGGGCTGCGGGTCGAGCAGATACGCCGGGAAGCAGGAGGCCTTGTCCTGCAGGATGACGGCGCCCGAGGTGTAAGCCGGTGTCTTGGTGATCTCGAAGGTTGGCGATAGAGCCAGCAGGTTCGGCACATGCTCATCGACGTAGAGTAATTTCTCTGCTGCCGATCTCATGATGTCTTTTACACTTGTCGCCCGGGTGAAATCCTTGAACGTCGTATCTAGCTGCTCTTGCAACGTCGTCTTGATCGTGTTCACCCGGACCCAGCGGGGGTATTGCCCGGCTTCCCCGAGAGACTCGATAGTGACCAATTGGCGAAGCTCATCAATAGATGCCGCTTTTCTTCGCAGACGGGTCCTGGTTAGCTCTGCTGTGAGGCGGACCTTGTGGCGTTCTATAGCCGCTCTCAAGCCGTGTGAGGCCGGTAGAGCGATGCCCTTCCGCGCAAAGAGGAAGTCATGGACAAGTAAGAGAGCCAGCAGGGGCGTAAGCTGTGAATGATTCGTGAGATATTGTTACTACATCTAAAAGCGTGTCTTACATACCTTGTGCTCATGACGCAGGAGCTCAGAGCTGTCTATAACCTCCTTCAACACGGCGCTCCATTTGCAGGTTTCCGAGGCTAGAGCATAGATTTGCTGCGGCGGCAACTTGAGATTGCGTTTATTCTTGTTTCCGAAGAGTCGAGTCTTCAGGTTACCGCCGGTCGATGACGGCGCCGACAGAATGTCAGCTGTCTCGTGATATAAAGACATTGACGGGATGGGAATATAGATAGTACATAAACAAAAGTTGTCATGTTTCCATAATACAACGGGAGGGCATCTGCATGGTGCAATTGGCTTTTAATTTACGCATATGGAAATCCCGAAAAGATATTACCGCCCAATTGCCTGACAACCAAGTGCGCCTCTCTCATATGAACGTACCTTGTTGGCGATATTCAGACGAGCTACAATACATTTTTACTGCATTTCTCACGGCCTTGATGATAAGATAACGACTGGTTTAAACCAACCTTTCAAGTACAGTATCAGCACTGTGATAGCTTGAAGTACCTCAGCACATGTACTAGCGGGCACTTTAGTGGTACCTACAGAAGCGGTACCCCACTGAACCTGAATGACGATCACCCTCGTATTTGCGCTGCTTATCGTTAACGATATAACCACCTCGCGCTGTATCCATACATGTTTGGATCGATATATTTCTTGTCTACCCTGGGTCTCCTAGATGTTTCCTATCAATTGATCATATTCCGGCCATGGTGTATGAATTTTCGACTCAGGCCTTTGGTCTACTGTTTACTACTTCGTTAGGGTCCGAGGGGAGTTTTCAACTGGGGCAAACCCTTCCCTGAGGAGTATATGGCTTCTTGTACCGCGTACTCAATGTTAAGATAGAAGGTAAATTCAAACAAAGAGGGGTAATAGTCTAAAGAACAATTATTCAGTGCAAATACTAAGTTAAATATGACAAGTGGCCTTTTGCAATAGTAAATAAGCGTTGGGAAGTGTTCATGTTTGACTCATATTGGCTACGGCGTCTAAACCACCCCGATTTCGCGGTTACGCCAGGATCTCATGATTAGTCGGCCTATAAATGTCTTGATTATCTTAAATAAACAGATATGTGACACCTAGCTCATCTAGATCAAGAATGATTGAGAAACAGAATCCCGAAGTGAAACTGCATAACCTTATTGTATACCAATATATAGAACTCTAGGCCCGAAGAACAGCACTTTTACTCAAGTTTAGCTGCCTGCTTAATCACATAAGCTTATACCAGTGCGGCTTACATAGAACACTTGAGCTTACGAGGTCTGTATAACTCGGTAAGCTAGTGAGGATGGCTTCCCGTGAATAGCGAGATAAGTCCGCGATTATCATCAGTCTCAAACAACTCAAAGGAATATATGCATGAAGAGCTGTCGTGAAGCCTTACATTTCTATCTAAGAAGTTCAGATACTACTTCCAGCCACTTTTTAATTTTCTTACTCTAGATATAAATCAATTGCCGTGAGATGTGAAGCGATGAGAATGGAGGTGTGCTAGTTTCGATCGGGGTTATTCCGGAGGGGTGACAGCATAAAAGCGCCTCGGAGAATTAGGCAGTATACTTTCCACGATTTTTATCTAATTCTTCGCACCTTATCAGCACTCTCGTGCATCGTGACGAGAATTTGCAGGCGACGTAGGTGCTGCCGAGTCCCGGCTCCCGAGCGGGCTGTCCGGCGTTGCCGAAGGCGCCTTAGTCGCAGACTACCATCTGGGCTGCATACATATATGGAGCGGTGCGAGGCAGCCCGTTGCATGTCCCGGTATTGGCTCTTGGCGTGGCAGTTTCACGTGCCGGTTTTCCGGGCTGTCTTGTGCTGTGGACATATGCACTTTGTAGAAGCATAAATCGTCTTCACTCTTACCGTTCTGATCAATTGACTGTTCAAACCGGCTCGTTGAATTCAATCCTGGAGCATGGATTCTCTCTTGACCTTGGTGGTGCTGGAGGTAGAGTACATCTGTACGACGTTCTGCCCGGTCCACGCACAGACAGCCAAGTTCTGATGTTGATACTTACATGTTTGAACAATACACACAGGGAGGCCTAGCCCTGCGCTTTTTTTCCATTTGAATCACAGCCCAGTCCAGTTGTCCAATAGAACGACGAGAGATATTGCCGTTTGATTCCTTCCTGAAACCTCAACCTATATGGTCAGAGGTGGGTGCCAAGTACGCTCAATGGCCATCCATGTGTTAGGTGATGCAGCGCCAAGTATTGTAGCCTTTTGAGTGAGATATCGTATTGTGTAGGTCCCTGTATGCACGTAAGATATAAGCAGTGATGACAACCGGACAACCTATAACAGCGCAGAGTTGCATAGAGGTATGTAGGTATGTAGGTAAGTAGGTACTGTCTTAGGTCGTCTAGATGATTGGTTGTTCTGAGCCTTTTGTGGCCGATGAAACGTTCGGATCTTGGACCTGTCTACTGCACCTCGACGCGATGATTGCCTGCGCATGCAGGCTACGTAGTCTAGTATAACTACATATCTATATAGCTGAATGCTGGTAGTAGATGCATAGCCCGCACTGTCTTGATTTAGGACGAGACATCACCCGAAAGCCAAGCCACGAATGGTCTGATGGATCGAGTATATTGGCACGCTTGAGGAGTGTTGACGAATTAGGTAGGGCTGCCCAGCCTTCTTCCAAGCCTTGTATAGTATTTTACACACACGGATACACAAAGACGCAAAATACGCAATAAGACTCGGAGCTAGTTGTGGACGGGATGCGTAGTACTTTATATGACATCTACATGATCTGGACATTATATGCCCTCAAGAGACTACGATATATATCAGTAAGTAAGAAAGGTTCATAGGTAATGTTGCTAGCAGATCTAACAGTACAAATACTAATACTGCAGCTGCAGCTGCAACCTGTGGCTCAGGTGGTATAGCAGCACATAGGCACGCTATATACACCGTGTATGCGTTCATAGCCTCAGACTGTCCGTGGTCCTCAACCCTCATTGGCTCCTAGTCCTGCTCAACCACGATCCGTCACCCGCATGCCTCCTATTGGACCGCCCTCTCCTGGCACTGGTAGTTCGCGCGTATTCGGGGTCCCACAAGGCGCATCATCGCTACCAGATATGGAGTGTACTGTGTACAGTGCCAGGTAAGTACATAGAGACGCATGTTGGCTTCCCTAATCGCCCCTGTATCCCCATCCAGGCGCCTTCTGGAGATGCTGCGTGTCGACGGCGGGCTACCTATCGCGTAGGTACCGCTACCGCCCAGAAGCCGCCTTAGCACGCCTAGCATACAGCACACGCACGCACCCGAGACACATCGACTCTACACTATTACACACGTTCCCTCAAGCCCGTGGCTTTCCATTCCTCCCCTCGACCCTAAGCTCTCTCGCTCTGACCCTCAGCCCTTCAAAATGCGACCGGCACGATCGTGTGCAAACAAGTAATGGTTTCTGGCTGACAGGGAAGACAACGTGTCTGACTCACGAGCTCTATTCTGGCCGCACCGGACTCCTTCGCCCTCCGCCGCCGCCGACGATTCTTGTCAGCCGGATATGACCCCCTCCTCGCGCCCCTCACAGCCGCCGGCGGATCGAGCGACGTCGTCCATCAGGTCCGGGGCCTCGTCCCGTGCTGCGAGCCCGTGCGGCCCTGACCTGCCTGACGAGGCCGACAACAAGAGCGGGCCGGCTGCTCGCGCCACCACCGGCTCTCCGTCTCCAGGCGATAATGCCCAGGGCGACCTCGAAGCCCCTTCCGACTCATCGTCTCGCCCGGGACCCCCTGTCCCTCTGCAGCAGCGCCGTCGTGTGACACGCGCCTGCGATGAATGCCGTCGCAAGAAGATCAAGTGCGACGGCAAGCAGCCGTGCACGCACTGTCAAGTCTACAGCTATGGTAACTTGCTCCCCCCCCTTCCCATGCCCCTTTTCCGCGTCTCTCCTTAACTTATCAATCTCTTAGAATGTACCTACGACAAGCCCTCCAATAGGCGCCGAAATCCAGCGCCGCAGTACATTGAAGCGCTTGAGAATAAGTTGTCGAGAGCCGAGACGTTGCTCCGCAAGTTCATGCCTGATGTCGACCTCAATGACCCCAATCTGGATCCTGCCGTACAGCAGGAGTTTAGGATGCGCGAGCAGGCGAGGCAGAAGGCCGCTGCTACCCAGAAGAAGGACCAACCCAACTTGGGCGCTTCAGACGGCCAACTGCAGTCTATGGTATCCAGTGCAGGTCAGCTTGATCTGAATGAAAGCGGCGACTACGACTTTCATGGTACATCATCTGGTTCCGTTTTCTTTAAGCAGATGAAGAAGCAATTTCGGACCTTGCTGGGGAGGGATTATCAGATTCCCTTTATGCCACGGCCTCCTCGACCTCTTGGTGTGACGACCCTCGATTCTCCTAGGCCCGCACCAAGCTCTCCGTGGGCCATCACCTCTAGCTCGTCCACACCTAACCTCCCCTCTAAGGAGAGAGCACTCGCGCTCTGCTCAGAATCATTAGACAACGCCACCTGCCTACTCCGGATTGTTCACAAACCTACGTTCTATGCTATGCTCGACAGGTTGTACGAAAAACCGAGTGGCGAATTCGGAATAGAAGACAAGAGAGACTTGGCCCTTGCATACGCAGCTATGGCCCTTGGCTGTATGTATAATGTGTCTGATGATCAGGTCGTGAACTCGCCGCCATACAAAAGATCGATTGATGAAGCGTAATACATCTCCTCTATGCCATTATAGTGTTCAGATGGCTGACACTGCCTTTACGCAGACTCAATTACTATAGCTCGTCAAGATTCTTATTGCAAGATATTACTGAGTGCCGGGACCTTACTTCGCTTCAGGCTTTGCTTTTTATGATCTTGTTTCTCCAGTCTATTTCAAATCTAAGTACGTGCTATAGCTTTGTCGGTATCGCCTTGCGATCTGCACTTAGAATGGGACTACATCGCCACTTACCATATGTCAAACTGGACCCTATAGAATCCGAAACGAGGCGTAGGGTCTTCTATATATGTCGACAAATGGACACCTATGTATCTGCACTCTTAGGATTCCCGCTGCTCTTGAACGACGATGATATCGATCAATTGCTCCCAACTGCTGTTGATGACCAATTTATCACGAAAGAAGGGATCACAAACCCACCTTCCGGTACCCCCTCATACATCGAAGCTTTCAATGCGCACGTGAAGTTGATGGACCTATTAAGCAAAGTTGTTAAGAACGTCTATCCCTTAAAGAGGGTGGATCCCAAAGTAGGAGAGGAAGACGAATCACAATATGCCTCCTACATGGTCAGCTACGCACGAATCAAAGAAATGGAGGAGGAGCTTCAGCGTTGGAATGAACAGTTACCGTTTGCTTGGCGGCCAAATCCCGAGGGACCAGTCGAAGTCGTACGGTAAGCTCGTCCATTTTTCTTGGACTCCAGATCCCGAATGTTTTTGATGTAGATGCTTTCGCGCTCTAGTGGGCATCGTACCTGTGGTTTACGCCGACTGCTAACTTTTCAGTAGCATCCGCAATCTACTCAGGTTTGCCTATGCCCATGTTCAAATGGTTCTATACAGGCCATTCCTCCACTACGTCTCTCCACGATTTTGTGCAGGCAAGGATGTTAGTGAACGCGCGTACGCCTGCGGGGCTGCGTACATCACCGTTGCCCGTAATATCGTCCATATTGGCACAGAAATGCGGAAACAAGTGTCACTCGTGGGACCCTATTGGTTTACGCTCTTCTCTGAGTTTTTTGCCATCATCTCTCTAGTGTTTTTCGTTTTAGAGAACCAGAACAAGTCAGGTTCTAAGGAAATTCTAGCAGATGCAATAGCAGGGAAGAACATGATCGGCGAACTCGCAGCGAAGAGCATGGTCGCCGATCGAATTTCGGCCTCTTTGGAGGTAAGCCTCATACCCGTATATTGTGAATAAAGAGCTGCAACTAATTAATTACACTAGGTACTCTTCGACCAGCTACCAGTTAATCTCAAAGATTCTGAGCCGCAATCTGCTCCTTCAAAGAAGCGAGTACGGCCAGGTTTAAAGCTCGAAAGCAGTCCATCGACTCAGAAAGCCAATTCTCCACCACCGTCTCGTGGCGCTTCCAGGGGCCCCAGCTTATCCAAAGCCATCTCTGCAAAGATGCAAAAGCGCTCGTCATCGTCAGTATCACACACTGGCTTTTTTGGTGACGAGCACGTATCCAGTCCCCTTATTGATGCCGCATTCAATTCGTTTCATTTTTCCCCACCAGATATGACGGTAGCGTCACAGGGGTCTTCGATCGCAGCAACCAGTCTAAGTGAAGGCAGTCAGGCCAAGGTACAACTTACCACGACAGGGGCGGCCCAACAGATACACCGTCTCGATGCCATGATGTTTCCGTCGGACGACCCGCTGGCGTACCCAAACCAGCCGCGAGCTGAGTTTGGCATCCACTGCCCCAGTCTGCACCATGTGAACTCTGGGGGTGTAATACCGCATGACCCTTCATCGTACTATGTGCCTCAGCTCTATGATGGTATCGAAGGCCAGCTATTGGGTCCCCTTCCGCCGTATCTGATGCATCCGCAGGGGAATCCAGGCCTTTCATTTACGGCACACATGTACTCGGACCCAATGTTGTCCTCCCACCAAATGCACCCGTCACAGCTTCGACCCCAGGCCCAGGGATTACAATTAGAGCACGAGCAACTACGGCAGCAACCTAGAGACTACGATCATATGCTTGCCAATGCATCTTGGCAAGGTATGTTTTTACAACCTGGAATGGATTGATACTATTGAATTTCTTACGGTGCAAAGGGAAAAAGGACACAAAATAAGCGCGAGAAAAAACGATACCCACTGCATAATTCGGATATGCCTGCGAGAGCCTGACAGCGATAGGGACTCCGGCTTTGCTGAACGAGGAGGCAAGACTCCCAGGAGATTTTCTGTACAACCACCTATGACGACTCATGAGACAAGAAAGCATAGAGGCGCAACTTGTACTTTGGTACACATATATTTATATAGTGAAATACGTATACTCACCGATCGGGATTGATTGGTGTAGATCCAGTAACGTTACATGTCTTTGCTTCCATAGTGATGTTGATCTATGCCTACTTACATAGTAGCCTTTGTTGTAGACGGAGGACAAGGAAACGGGGTCGGTATGCCGTCGCTAATATTCTCGTTACCTTCCTGTCAGCGTTTTGGTTCAAAGAAATACTGTGCGAGTCGTACAGTATAGCACCCGCTTTCTTGTTTTATGTACCGCCTTATCAACATTGAACCTATGTACATGCAGGTACATGGACCAGTAGTATTTATTGGGCCTACGCTTCCCCAACTTGAACAACAACAACACCACCACCTATGTGTGTCCACCGGTATACCGCTGCCGCATTACAAGCAGGATAGGCTGGCATTGCACGAAGCCACTGCTACAGACTTTTCTTTTTAGTCAGAGAGTGAACCTGACTTCGGGACTCCGGTGATTCGGGCGTGGGATCTCAGATCTGTAGGCTCTGGCGATGGAGGCTACCAACATCAAACATAGCCTCGTGATGGAGGATGAATCCGATGCACTGTAGGTGCTCTTATATGATTTTGCATATTCCCAAGTTCTTCGTCTTGGCTAATCATACCTTGACTCTATCACAGCTCTATAGAGACCAAAGTGCCTCACTCTGCGCACGTTGGAGTTGATAAGAAATATCCCGGTAGGTGACCTGCGACCCGTTCATGCATCGCTTCAAGGTGCCCTTTTTCTTTTGACGGCTACAGGTACGCTTGCGGGTTTGTAGCTGTTCTCCTGTCTTACGCCATAACTGGCTGGATTTCCTCCAATCCATCATATAAGAACCGCTCAGGTCTAAGGAGAGGGGTTCTTTGAATCCCGGTGATAACCTCATTAGTCACCGTTCTGGTCTGTCTGGTCTGTTAGGATCTCAGAAGCGGTACTCTATGTGTTGATATCCATGATCCTCGTACCTTAGCCGTCGCTTGATGAAAGGACCACTCTCAAATTACTCCATTCTGCTTGGGTTGAGAGCAAGAACTGACAATCCTGCTAGCCAAGTTTCATGCGAGGAAGGTAGCTAAAGCGCTGGGCTCGCAGGATGGTATCATCTTTCTACCGGGACAATGGGAGGTAAACTGGGAAGACTCCGACCAAGGGCCACCTTTCCGCCAGCGTCGATAGTAAGTCTTAGCCACAAACACTCTCTGAACTCCTACTCTCACGTAGAACTAATTAACCTAGCTTTTACTATCTTACCGGAGTCAATTTCCCAGGCTGTAGTGTCACATATGATATAGAGTCAGATAAGTTGACGCTCTGGATACCCTATACGCCGC
Source organism: Xylaria sp. FL0064 (assembly GCA_022593225.1). Taxonomy (NCBI): domain Eukaryota; kingdom Fungi; phylum Ascomycota; class Sordariomycetes; order Xylariales; family Xylariaceae; genus Xylaria; species Xylaria sp. FL0064. The sequence continues at coordinate 191,238 of JAJKLE010000053.1, read as the reverse complement.
CGGCGACTATTCTATGGTTTGGCAATACTCCATCCCCTGAAGACTGCCTCGCCAGATCCGATGTGCACGATGTAAAATACATCAGTTCGCTCTCGGACTACCTGACTGCGCGGTTGGCTAAGGTTAAGACCCTCTATGTCTTACGATCATCTCAAATGCCAAAATTTGCCGACTTCGATAAGCTCAAGCCTCGTCTTCTTATCGACACCACTTCACTGCAACCCGTCATGGACGAGGCTAGAATGATCAAGTCTGAATACGAGATTGAAATGATCCGGAAGGCGAACGCCGTCTCTTCGGAAGCACATACGGAGGTAGCTAGATCCATGTATGGCATGTCAAACGAATGCCAGATCGAGGCTGCCTTTCTCAAGTCGTGTACGGCTCAGAACGCTCACACGCAATCTTACCCCGTTATTGCTGGGTCTGGGCCTAACGCGTCAACGCTGCACTACGACGCGAATAATGAGCCTCTAACTGGTCGGCAGCTTGTTGTCCTTGATGCCGGTGCAGAGTGGGATTGTTATGCGAGCGACGTGACACGTACGCTGCCCATCGGTTCGACATTCTCACTCGAGGCGAAGGCGATCTACGATCTCGTCCACCAGATGCAGGAGGAATGCATTCAACGTGTTCGCCCAGGGGTCTCGTTTCGCAGTCTACAGCTTCACGCCACTCTTGTCGCCGTGAAAGGTCTGCTGCAGCTCGGCATGTGAGTGGCATCCATTGTTAATGTACCCCCTTTTTGGCCCTAGAACAAGGACATCTCATTCTCAGTTCAAACCATATTCTAAAGTTCTACTATCTCTCTACGGCCGTCCATAATTTGACCCAAGGCTAAAGAACAAGACTAATTCTCGGCGATAAAGCCTCCATAACGGTACCGCCGATGAAATGTTCAAGAATGGTACGTGCGCAGCCTTCTTTCCGCACGGGTTAGGTCATCACGTCGGTCTCGACGTTCATGAGTAAGTCGCGCCTGAACACTTCCATCTGGCACTCATGGGCTTGATATATACAAGCCAGCTTGACTGACTTGACTCTCAGTGTCCTAAGCAAGGAGCTGCTGCGCCCTGCAGGGGAGAGCATGTGGGGGAAGAGGCGTCCCATCGGCCCAAACTCCCTGCGTGCCATGATAAAGCAGGTCGCCAAACCAAACGGCAATGAGAGTGCTGATGATGCTACGGCGGCATCGGGAAATCAGGGGCACCACACGCTGCAGCCGAACATGATTGTCACTGTTGAGGTCAGTCTACTCCTTCTGCTGCCTTTCTGGTGTCGGGAGCACAAATTTCTTTACCAATGGGTTTCTTCCCTATCACCGCTGCGAAATACCAGGCTTTCTTTTCTTATATCCTCGCATTTTTTACTGCTTTTCCTTTACTATATGACGATACTGACTCCAGTTCCTAACCAGCCGGGACTCTATTTCTGCCAGCCGTACATCGAAGCATACTTTCTACGAAATGCCCAGCATAGCAAGTACGTCAACCAGACCGTGCTCGACCGGTATTGGGACGTAGGCGGCGTGCGCATCGAGGACTGCATCCTCGTTACGGAAACCGGGTTTGAGAATCTGACTACCGCTCCCAAGGGAGAAGAGCTTTTGAGAATCCTTGGTGTAGAATGCGTAGAATAGGCGGAACATTGAGGGTCTGCTTGAGCTTGGTGGAGGGGAAGATTTGCTTCGAGCCTCGTTTGTTTGAACGATATTGTATGGTCCTCGCGTATTTTATCGGTTTATAGGTTGTAGGAAGAGGTCAAGCTATTATTATAGTGAAAGCCCCCAGGATCACATAATCTCATAAAACTATGCTAGTATATAGTCGTGTTATTCTCATGTAGCCTCTCTGTCCAGTCAAGACAAGGGAGAAAGACGACATATGAGACTCGTGATATGCAAGTATGTGTGTAGTCAAGTCAAGTCGATGATGAATTGAATCGGCTGGACATATTTAGCTTAGCTGTATCTGGCTTCAACCAAAGATATCAGACAAATTCAATCGGCACGGCGCAGGCCCCCCGCCTCGACTCGCCTCATCTCACCTCTCTTTACCTTTCGAACTAATGTGCATTTCGTGGAGATATATATGACGCTAAATGAGACCTGGAAAAAACAAACAACAAGAACCGTTAAATCCGTAAATATGCCGAGTTTCATGCCAGGTAGGTATACTTTGGGTCGCTTTTATACAAATGAATAAAAACCCCCCTTTTACGCCTCGCTTCCCTTCTTCTCTCGGGCCCCGCCCTTCCCTAGATAGGTTTTTCAGCTTCAAAGGCTCACGTTCATTTTCTGATTTTTCGTCCCTTGTAACTGTCCCTTTTTTAATTTGGGCTCTAAATTGGTTTTATGTATCCTCTATAGATATTTCTTCGGCGACGTCTTCTTCCGCTCGTAGAGGATGTAGCCCACTACTAGAACGACCTGGCTGCCGATGATGATAAAGATGAGCTTGCCGTGGCGCGGTGCCGTCTGTGTCGCCACGTGCTCGAGCATGGTTTCATGATTCGAGCTTATGGCCCGCTTGAGGTTGTTTTCGGACTGGCTGATGCGGTTGTTGAAGTCTGTCTTCATGTTCTGAATGTCTCGCTGCATCTTGTTCATCTCGCTCACGAGGAACTCTATTCTGTCGAGCTTGTCGAGCCTGTCGAGTTTGGATAGGGATTGCTTCAGCTCGTTGATCATCTGCGAAGTTTCCGCGTGTCGCTTCTCATTCATGTTATTCTGGCCCGCGCCCTGCCGGAAAATAGTCGATAAGTGGTGGTTCACGCTTTGTAGGCGGTTATGCAAGTCGGCGAATTGCGCCTTGGAGCTTGTGATAGAATCGGGCGCCGCGTCGGGAATGGAGTCGTCGAAATCGTCGTCACCGGACCTCGGGCTGTTCTGGTTGTTGCGGCCGTAGCTCGTCTGGGCCTTGGCCTGGTTCTGTTGTCCGTCGTTCTGTTGCTGTTGCTGCTGGGTTGGCGGCGGCGCCCCGTTCGACTTTGCAGCGAGATCCTGGGTCATGACCACCAACTTGAATATCTCGAAAGAGTCCGGGTTATCAGCAGATGCGGCGGTGATACCAAACTGGTAGCCGGGAGGAATGGTGATTTGATCGCTCTCAAAACAAAGACGGTCATCAATCTCGACCTTGAAGGCCTGGGCGGTTTGGCGCAGCTTGATCTGCGATGGACGCCCCAGGTTACGGTAGGCATAGTAACAGTGGCCGAAGGCGAGGCTGTCGACGCTGTGGTGAGACTTAAAGTCGGTAGTACCGTCGTTAAGGAAGCCCCTGATCATGCCGACGGAGCCACCATGCTGGTCAATGACGAGGGCCAGGCCATCGAAGCGGCCAACGGAGTAGATGCTCGACGAGCCTATGTCCTGGCTCCCCTGGCGCGCGAGCCAGATATTGAGGTTGCCACTGCCCCTCTCACCACCATTGGCGCGGAAGTCGACGTCGGCGACCCATTCGCGGTAAAGGTTGGGCTGGTCGGCCCAGACGGCGCCCCGTGCGTTGCCGGGTGCAGGCGGCGTAAGTATGAGCTTGTTAGAGAGGATCTCGGGGACGTTGGGCGTGCCCTGGATGGTGAAGCCGGGCACTCTGGCTTCTCCGCGATCGTTTATCCTGCCCGTATAACCAAAGCTAAGCTCACTGACGAGGAATTGAGCTTGTGTCGTAGCTATAGTAGCTAGACCGAAGGTGAGGATCGAGGACTGCTGCGGGAGGCGCATCTTGGGCGAACCGCGGATGCTGTGAAGAGGGAGGCCACGCAAATCAAGCAGCGGGCAAGGTGACGATTATTATGCGATTGTGAGGGTGCGACGACTTGGTTTCGGTGGCTATTCGGAATGGGACAGTGTCAGTCGATGCTACCAGGGGAGTAGGTAGGTATCCCGAGAATTGGTGTCGTCGTCGTCGTCGTCGTCGAAACAATAGAAGGTGGCGGGGATATGATTGTTGTTAGAGTACCTAGGTAGGTTAGGTAGTGTGTAAGTTGAGATAATACATGTATGTAGGTAGATACAGCATGTAGCAATAGGTGTAGATAGATGATGGATGGACCCTTGTAACTTGGCCAGCTGAAGCTCCACGAGCTTAAGAGGACACTTTGCAGCAACGAATAAAGCAAGTCGCTAGAGGTCGATTGTGGGGTTGGTACAAGACAACTAGGCCTATCATGTATAAAGACATTGCGACAAAGTCGTCGCAATAGGTTTAACTGAGGTCTTGTTGCGGAACCTCGGTTCCGGACGTCCTAGAAAGGACTGAACGCATATATGGACACGATAAGACGTTTTTGAAGAAGACCAAGCGAGCTTCAGTCAGTTTCCTGGCGCACACAAATATATGTAGGGTATCTGTACCTGGGAAGATACTCCAAGTACCTGTAGCCTCTGAAACAAGTGGAAGTGACGGCTAGAGGTCTGGAAAGGTGTGTGACAACCCCACTATTCACCCGCTATTTCAGGTACAGTACCTACTTCTGTTATCTTATCGTACCTCCCGCTGTACCCTACGTAGTATTACTTCATCAATCAATCTGCTAAGTTGTGTCTGGGCATTTGTTTTCAACAAAAGTTGACTATGCGCCAAATTTTCTACCTTGTCAAGCTTTTATTTCCTCTCTAGAACTTCTATATTCGCTCTACTTGTTCCGTATTCTATTCCGTCCAACGCTAACGTTATATTTTCTGTTCTTATTACTTTACAACGCAGAAAACCGCCTGCCACAAGAAACATGTGGAACCTAACTCGTCAAGCACGCTCGCCGTGTTGCCCCCTCAAGCGGCGAAACCGCTTCTCAGCTTCACATCTCTCTTAAGGCGATGTATCGTCGGCTAGAGTCATCTAGAGGCTCCCAATCTCGCTGCTCTTCACCATACTCAATTGCATCGTCTGGAGCTCGTTTTATAGACTCGGATGGACGGAATGTTTGCGATGGTCGTGATTTAAGGGAGCCGGAAAGCGTGCTCCAAAGGTGAAAAGATGAAACTTGAGACCAAAAACGATTAAGAGTACCGGAATGGGGAAGGACGTTTTTGTAGGTCGGCGCGCAGCAGCATATAATACTGGTTGCCTGCTGTGTACCCTCTAATAGACCAGACACCAACCCAAGCACTTCAATGTGTTGTATTAATCGTATCAAATACCTCTAGGGAAGCTATGGGGCGTTCTTACCTCCTTGGGTTTGCTCTTTGTCATGATAATATAGTCCAATCCTGATATACTCAACCGCACCGGCGCTGTATGAGTCAATTTGCAACGGTTATTATTATCGAATCAAAGGCAAGGAGGAAAGACTAAGAGATAACTTACAAGCCTCCAAGGGCAAATACGAACCCAAGCTTCCACTTGATTCCACGTTTCAGCTGAAGGCCACTTACCATGAAACAGGCGAGTGCGATCATGGCAAAGTCGATAAATGAGTTGATGCTCTCTGTCGACGTAAATAGCTTTACTTGATTGAGACACCAGCCAGGTATGGACGAGTCCCATGTTCGACTTATGGGAGTACATGTGAAGAGATTCGTAAATAGAATCGACAAGCTGACCCCGATTTGTGCAACCCCGATGACATACATCCAGCGTACAAAGACGATGTTTACAGAGAACAGACGGTAATATAGAAATAGTATACTGAATTTAGTAAAGAGTTGGTTGAACGGATAGAATGGTACTGTTGCATAACCAAGCTGGATGGATGCAAGAAGTCGAGTGTCAATACAAGAGAACCTGTGCAGGAAATGAGCATACACATTACCTTTCCACTGACTATCAAGTCATCAGACGTTATCGCCAATGGATCCTTACTAGCCAGGAGACCGATACCTGTGAGGAGAGCCGGATGGTTAGACGGACAAATGGGCCGATCATAGGTGCGAAAGGAATTATATCGATAAAGAACGACCAGGGCTGAGGAACTCACCCGTCAAGGAAATGATTGCATAAGTAACGAAACATAGCAACGCCGCCAGGGCGAACCAATTCTCCCAGTCGAGTTTACGACCAGAGCGCAGCGTAGCGACGAATCTCAATACTGTCGCCGAAATGCATATCGCCCCAAGCACAATGTACCACGCGAAGAGGAAACTCTCTACTCGGGAGCTGAACGACAGTGCCATGGTGGGATTGCAAAAAAATTCAGTGACAAAAACCAAGCGGTTGAGCATGAAAGCCGCGATGACGAGTAACGAAAGTGAGATGGTGAGCCTCAGGGACGTAGCGGAATGGAGGGGAGAAGGCATGGCCGAAATGAAGAATCTTGGACAAGCGTGCCTGTTACGAGTCCGCCTACATCCAATAGATGCGCAGTGAAGAATCAGGCCGAATGTAGAAATATCACGCCGAATGCAGGGCAGGATGACGAATCGGACTACGGTCCTACCAAGTTGTTCAGCCTGACTCCGATAGACACTTGCTACCTATTCTCTACCTTAGGTATTTAGGCAGTGGCATAATGGTATACGAATCTTGTCAATCCCAAATCATTGAGACGATATCTATATTAGCTGCCCTCGGAAGGTCGAAGCTGTAAACAAATGCTCTGGAGCGCCGTTGTCTAGAAGTTATAACATTAAGGCGGACGAGATGCCGCGACCAGTCAAGATGGATATTTAGATTTTGAAATACTAGTAATACAGGACTGACTACCTCTACTAAATAAACAAACCATTATGTATATAAAAGGTACCACCGGTTGATCTATTAAGTTAGGTACAGATAAAATAGTTAATTTATTGAGTAGATACTTAGTTAACCTGTATCAATAGGTTGTATGACACCCACCGGCTGGAATTTTGAGATCCGCTGACCGCTAACCGCTAATTTAAAATAAAATCCTACCTAAACGTGCCCGTTAAATGCCTCTCACCTCGCTAGAAAGTAACGCGATGAGCTTAACACCCGAAACAGAGCCCGTCTGCAGCCGCTGTAGTCCTCTGATGACACTGTTTAACCCTCCCTCGATCATCTTCGTTGGATGAACTCTTAACTTTCCCTCATCGACCATTCTCTGGAACTCCCTAAACCAAGCGACTGCCGCTTTGTGTCGGCCGGGATTTGCATCCCTTCCATATGCGCCTCCTAGCAGGACCGGGTTGCCGAACACCTCGAGACTCATAAGGAATTCAAACTTGACCGCTTTGCGCGTTTTCAGCTCGTCGCGACAGTGCTCCAGACAGGTATACCTCGCACCTGTGCGACCCAGCGCCGTATAGCAGCACGCGAGGGAGTCGTCGTCGGTAATGCAATCCAGCGCGTACCGGAGCCTGTTTCCAGTGATGCTTTGTATTTTCTCGGGCGTGGAGCGATCGGCATAGTCGAACGTCAAGTCCGCCCCGTAGGCCTTGACGAGGGCGAAGTTCTTCGGTGAGCATGTAGTCACCACTCTTGCGCCGGAACTACGTCAAACCCTTAGTAGGCTTACGCTGCGTGGTGCTGGGCGTTTAACGTACAGTTTTAGCAGCTGGATTGCCATCGTCCCACAGCATGTACTTCCACCATATACCAACACGTCAAACGGTTCTGACGATGGCTGTGCTGGCGTTGCAGGTATGTTCAGCGACTCCCAGAGCGCGAGGCAGTTGGTCGCGAGAGCAACTCCTAGGGCCGAGGCTTGACTCAATTTCATTGAATCTGGAACCTTGATTACCAACTGGGCATCGGCGCGGACGTATCGAGCGAATGCGCCATTCTCGGAATCGCCAGGATTTGACCCGTGTACCAAGCCGCATACCCTATCGCCAACGAGTAGGTCAGGTCGAAGCTCTCTTGCCCGGGTGTCCATGTCGATGATTCTTCCGGCAAGATCATTACCTATAATAGCTCCCTCTGTAGGAAAGCTACGTCCCATCTTGTAGTCTGACGGGCTCAGAGCTACCGCTACAACCGCAACCAAGATGCTGCCAGGTAGTAAGGTGGGTAGAGGAGCATCATCAGTTACTATAGGGTGACCTGACGAGCCTTGGACGAGGGCGACTTGCACCATTGGTAGGTCTAAAAGGTTAGAATTAGATCCCATTTCCGCAAACATCTACGATTTGCCGCCTCAGCTGGTTGACTTAGGTTGAGCAGCAAGGTCTGTCTTTTCAATACACACGAGCCTTGCTGACACCTCCCCCGGAAACCCTACACTGAGCCACCTCTTTCATTCATTACAGCTTGTGATTCGGAGTCCGATATAGATGGGGGCTATTAGCAATGACCTGGCCTGCCAAATCAACACTCTAATACTTGTTAGCCGCTGAAAGGAAGTACAGTACAACGTCTGTTACTACTTACGCTCGTCGCAAGAGACGCGATGAAACCTGGCAATACTATCCAAAGAACAGAATAGAAGATTACGCCTAGAACTTTGTCTCATTATTGAGCTATCTCTCTAATTAACACAACATACGACATTTATAGTAAATTTTCCTCGCTTCTAGTGACTAATCTTTGCTATCATTCTGAGAGGCTCCATCTCTAAGTCCGTACTCGGTTTCGAGCTCCGTGCGAAGAGGGATTTCCTTTTCAAATAAGGACAATACCGCCGCGAAGCCCGCCCATGCGATGCCAACCTGGAAGACAACATGCAGTGCATCTCTGTAAACACTGATAACCTCATCTTGCACAGGATGTGGAAGTGAAGCAACATAGCTTGCTGATCCATATTGGTAAGCATTGCCGCCAAGCAACAGATCTCGCACTCCAGCGTCCGAAATGCGATGGGCCAGTACGCTTATTTGGTTGTTAAAGATAACAGCAGGTATTGCAACCCCCCAAACGTTTCCAAAAGTGCGCACAAAACACCAAGCGGCCGTTGAGGCAGCTTGGTCCGCCTCCGAAACTGGCGCTTGGAACGCCGGGAGTTGAGTATTCAACACCATGCCAGCCCCAATCGCAGCGATGGATTGATAGGTCGCCCAGAGGGCGCGAGATGAGCTTTCGTTTAGGGTAGAGAATAAACCAATACCCAGAGCAAAGAGTGTGAACCCGATGAAGTGGAGCGGCTTATATCGCCCCCAGCGAGAGAGTGCGATGGCCGATATTGCGGCGCCTGGAATGCCAACAAGTGACTGGGGAAGAACCACGACGCCTGTGTATGCGGGTCCATACAGACGGACGGCCTGAAAGTACACTGGGAGGAAATATATAATCCAGTATAACAATGCCGAGTTTAAAAAGGTATTAATGCTAACGATAACTGACGTTCGATTCGAAAAGAGGCGCGGGGGTATAACGGGCTCGACCGCAAACCCCCAAACCTCAAAGAGACCAAAGAGTAGGAAGCCGAACAGTCCTAGAATAAAAGGAACCAGGACTCTCCACGAGCTCCAAGGATATTGCGACCCGCCTGTTGCGAGCGCAAACAAAACGGAGACAGTAGAAGCTATCAATATAGCATTGCCAGCTATATCGATACGCTTAAGCTTCTGGGCGAGTGTCATCTCTTTATTATAATTGACGTGCAGAGCCAGATAGAGCAAGATAAGCGCAGAGCCGCCAAATGGCAGGTTGATGTAGAAAACCCATCTCCAAGTGGTCCTTTCCACGATCTCACCCCCTATAAAGGGACCGAGGGTTGTGCCTACGCCGTAAATGGCCAAGATGACGGCCATGTACGTCCCCCGCTGTCGCAACGGGACCAGGTCAGAAACAATGATGTCTTGCAACCCACATTCATCAGCTTCAACCCTTAGTTTTGGAAGCTACGATTTGTAACTTACCGATCACCATGATGATCCCCCCGGACCCTATTCCTTGCACGGTTCGGCCCGCGATCAGCGTGGCGCCATTATTAGCGCCTCCACAAATCCCGCTTCCAAGAGTGAAGATAGCCACGATCACGAGCGTGACCCATCGTCTTCCGCACACATTGCAGAGCTGGCCAAAAAGGGGCTGGAAAGCGGCGCTATCTTACTCATACTCATTAGCGGGATGGGAAAAGTGACACGATAGTAGGGGAAAATGAACATAGTAGTGGCTTCTGCTTTCTTCTGCTTTGTTCTTCCCTGGCGACAAAAAATGCGTTGGTGATCCAGATATAGTCCCCATTCAATCCCAAGTCCGTGACGATGAACGGCGCAGACGTGGTCACGACCGTATTCTCAAGCGCGCCGAGGAGATTCGTGATGCCGAGGCCGATGAGGATAGCCCAGAACCTGACTCCCCTCTGAAAATCAGTCGTTTCATCGACTTTCACTTCTAGCTCAATCGCCGTCTTTTCCCTGTCTGAGTCCGAGTGCGGGTGAGCAGAGGTCGCAATCTCGTCGCTCATCGTGTTGGGCAAAGGTACATAGGTACTTTGGCTGACCTAACCTGCTTGGGATTGACATCAGTTGGGGAATCGAGTTTGGGGAAACCAAATATTTGATCAACCGTGTGAAGCCCATAATCCGAAACCATCCATGCTACCATGTCAAAAAACGCTACTATGTCTATTTGCATGTTAGCATGGGTGTGATTTTCCTAGCCGTCGAAAGTCGGAGTCCGATTCGGACTCACGTTCGCCCCCACTGGGAAGTTGAGGTGCGACATTGAGAATAGAAGTCCGATCCTTGACCGCTTGCTCGTTATACCGAGAAACAGGCAAGCCATCTTGGGTTCAACATCAGCCCATAATACGTGACGTGCACCCAAAGGATTTGGCGTGTTCCACTGGCAGGTACCGCTAGGAGGATGAACACTCATGTCAGCCAGTGGGACGCATTCGGCTCGGTGAGCCGCATGTTTTCATGTTATGATGTCCCCTTGACATAAAGGGGGAAATCAATAATAAGTCTAGTTCTTGATCAGATACGAGGAGGCAAGATTAATGATTGCCCCCTAGGTGTTGTACGTTCTTGGTCCCATAAGAAGGAAGTTTACCTAGAGACATTGAGCTTGGTTTATTTCCCGGCTGATAATTGATCAGTAAGAAGTATGGTATTCAGTTGGCATGATGATAATTCAATAGCTGTTAGTTATGCTAGGATTAAACTCCCGTATCATCTGCTCTAAGGAATCTGGAAGTTCCATGCGCCATACCAACAAGCTTTTTAAATGCTCGGTCCCTATCCTTAAATAGCATTCTACAGATCTACCCTTCTTCTCTAAATATTCTGCAAGATACCCTCATGTATTTCTTCCAGTTTACTAGTGAGCTCTTTCCAGACCTTCTTCTGTGATTCGATTCCTTCCTGGCTGTTGACGAAATCTGACACTCTAGTGATCGGAGATTGTCATAAGTTGAGGGTTCAAATCGAAAGTATGTGTCTGTGTATGAGAGCAAACTTACCTTCCGACTTCGCAGTCATCTAAATATTGCCCATGCGTGTCTCTTCCACCCGTCGCAGCATGTACCAGCGTTCTGGATCCTTCCTCTGCAGTTCGTCCAACCATGCTCACATAGGTCGACCAGACGAACCCCCGGAGGCCGTGTCCTTCTCTATCCAAGGCCGTCTGAACAGAACCGGGATTCACCATAGATACGACGACATCGCCGGGCTTGCTAGACTGCGTTATCGCGTTGGAAAGCTCCCTGAATGCCAAGAGCTCCAATAATTTCGAAAGAACATATCTGGAAAGTGGAACAGAGGCTTAGTTCATTTAGCTCAACCCAGATTTATTCAGTGATTCATGTACCTCTGTCTCATGTTTGCCTTGTTCTTGTCGGCCAATGTGTCCAGGATGTCGGGACTGTTCCTCTCTGGGAATCCAGCAAGCCAGTGCACCAAGGAGCCGGTAAATGTAAGGACGGCTTCCTTATTCAGCCGCGTCGAGGTATCTCGGAGCTTTGGGAGTATCAAGAGTGCTAGTAGAAAGGTATTGATCACATTAACAGTAATCGTTGATTCATTATCTTCGGCCAGAGCGAAGTCGTGCGTTAGCATCCCGGCATTCTCAATCACAACATCCAGCCGCTCGAGACGCTCGGCGCGCGCTGCGAATGCTTCCACAGAAGTACGGCTTGCGAGGTCGAGTTTCCATACGTCAACGACGTCTTGCGGTTTATTCGTGGATGCAATGATGGAAGATTTGGCAGCCGCCCCCTTTTCAAGGTTGCGGACGCCGAGAATAACCTTGCTCGCATCGAGTCGAACAAGGTGACGGGCTGCCTCTAAACCTAAACCAGAATTCGCTCCTGTGATGATGATAGTAAGCCCGGAGAATGACTGAACTGGGTATGGCAGCTTGAGGAATAAGTGCGACTTAAAGTACGAGAAGATCGGGGGTACCATATTGACTCCGAAAGTAAGACCCCTCTATAATTGGCGTAAATATGCTAAGCCGCGGATTGACTGAATTGCAATGTTGGGTATGTTGTGGTTTGGTGATTATATTCCGTATGTATGAAAGTCGAAGGGTATTGGTGTATTGGGTCGCGGGGTGAATAAAGATCTATCTGTCGAACCTCTCAATCTGAGAGGGGTATCACATATATATATGTACAAACACTACTACTACTATAACCACACCGCAGGGTAAATGACCAGTTGTCACCTACGGCCACGCATTCGAACCCCTACTGCGCTAGCTACAGTAGAACTATTCCTTCAGCCCCGACGCTGGAATAAATCGCACACGCATTTCGGGCTTATTCCACATCGTGAATACGCTGAAATCCCGGTCAAATGACAGATGGTGTCCTTTGACGAGTTCAAGGTCAAATGTCCATAACACCTTTGCGAGAAATAATCTGATCTGTATCCACGCGCTCTCTCGCCCTGGGCACATTCTGGGACCTAAAAGGAATGGAAACATGCTCTTGAGATTATCCTGGGAGAATCTTTGTTCATACTTAGGGTGTTCAGGTACAAGCCAACGCTGCGGGTGATATTGTAGAGGATCATGGAAGTACCTGTCGCTACGTAACGTTGTGAAGAAGCTGGTTTGGCAGACCACCTGAGGTGAAATCAGTAATTGAGTATCAGGCAGACTATTGAAATCGCATACTCCTTTTTCTACGTAGACGCCATCCACGCTTGCACCGGGGCTGATGCGAGGCAGTCCGCTAAGAAGTGTATCGACTATACGGAACGATTCCATGAGACACGCGTGAAGATACTTTAGTTGGAGAAGCGCGTCTGGTACGATTTCATCATAGCTATGGAATGAGTGACGTATCTCTTCGGTTAGAGTCTTGAGTATATCCGGATTTTTTAGTAGTTGAAACAGAGAACCGTAGAACTGATCCGAGATAGGGTCGTATCCGGCCACGAGAAGTTGGGCGGCTACTTGCTCCAGGTGGGTTCTCTCCTTTCCCGTGACGACATCGGAATTGGCAGGTATCAGTGTCTCGAAATAATCCAAGTGCCTTGTGCTACTTCGCTCATCGATACGGCGCTGGATCTCCTGCTTGTTGATCTTGACAACCCTTGGAAGGGTCTTCAGGATCCTCGGTGGAATGAATAAAAGCATGAGCGGAATTAGTAACGGAAATTTCTTGGATATTTGGTTAACAGTGCCAAAAATGTTTGTTCCAATTATAGCTTCAAGAAAGTCAGATGTCTTCACTAATAAAAAATCAACGTTAGACGTTGACAATACTCTCCGTTCTTGACGAGTGGTGTCTAAGACAAGATCTTACTGTCTCTCATGTGATGCATTTTTCGGCCATATGTCATATCTGCTGATATGTCCATGGCCAACCAGGAGGTCCACTCATAATTTTCTTCTTTCAGCATAAAGCAATCATTGACACAAGATTTGGGGTTGAACTCACAGTTCTCAGGTCAACGCCATCCCCCGTATTACCGAGTTCTCTCATCCTACGAACGAACAGATCAATGTACGAGTGAAGCACGAATTCTTTCGCTTTCATGGATTTCGAGGGAAAAGCCAGAGAAACCTTCTTTGCCGTGATACGATGCTTGATTGGATCCTGTTCCCATGTTATACCTCCATCCCCAGTACCCAGATCCATGAAGGAAGTCTTCAGAAACGTCTCATGATTCCTAACAGCCGAGCCGTAAATGTTTAGCGGATCATCCTGACATTAGTTCCCGCCGGAAATCTGACTATCACATAAATTTAGGGGTCCCTACCCGTGATGGCCTGAGGAGTCATGAATACAAGCTCGTTTGGAGCAATGCGCACGACATCGCCTATCCAGGTCTATCAGATGTCTTTGCTGCAAGCTTTCGTTTCGATGTAGCGCATATCCAACGGTTCTTACCATATCGTTTCATCATGGCCTCCACTTTCCATGGATATCTTCCTGTGAGCCTGTCATATGTCAATTTGCGATCAACTCACATCTAAGTATCGTGTGAAAGCGGCTGGGGGACTTTTTCACAAGACTTACTAGTGATACGCGTACCAGACGTTTGATACAGCCGCCAGCCTGGGCCCTGGAAACTTAGAAGCGGGATGAAACCAGAGCAGGTAAATACACCGTGTCGATGCGTAAATCACTACCTGGATTTGGAAGAGCGCATAACTCAACCTCAATTATCATGCACGAGGAAGATTCTCACTTACAGCCGACACTAACAATTGAATCCATTGGAAAGGGGTTGGTTGAGGCTGAAGGGTGGCAAGCCACGCTTGTGGGACTCTGCTCATAAGCCCCATGTCGCTTGAACCAACTGAACTGGAAACCTGTATGATAACCGATAGTCTGTGACGTGTAGAAGCCGCTAGTGTAGTAGGGGGCATTTCCTAAAGAAACTTTAACCCGCAACAGCAATTTCTAATATGGGCTTACCAACAAGCCATATCGGCGTATTATGTAATGAATCTGTCGAGGGAAAAGGTGAAAGTCGCACATGTGAGTCCGACTCGGAATCGGCTTTAAATTTCCCTTTTGGGCTTCGGACTATTTGACGTCTGTGCTGACAGTGTAAACCCGACCCCTCTGTGACTTGTCGGATGTCAAAGGTTACACGACATAACAAAATACACAGCTCCACCTTCAAACTAACTAGAGCAATACACGGAGGATCCCCGAAGGCACAAGTGTGTACTTTGGCGTAGGCATGCTATTTATAAAATTTGGTTAGTTGTAATGATGGATTCGCGGTGGTAGGACCGAAGTATCGCCTCTTGCGCCGCCAATCATCGTGCACATAAGTAACCATGCCAAAGTCACATTCAAAACTGCACTTGAATCCTCTGCTGAGGGATTCCATTTCCCAGACCTAGAGACACAGAGATAGATGTGTAAAGGCTTCCTTCAACGTTTGAGTTCACGCAGAGTAGGTCATCCACCAGAGAGGTAATCATGTGATTGAATTGTTCGTTATTCGCCGATACACTATTTTAATCAAGGGTTGGAAGAGAATGCGGATTACTTCATGTCAAACCGTATAGCAAAATGAGAGGAAGGCATTTCGCTAACTGTAACTAGACCGTCTCAAGACTGTGTTGAAACTGGACTGTCTTAAGCACATAATCTTCTCCAGGTACTTCGTCCCGAGTTGCTGCAGAGTTACGTGCTGCCCAAATAATCTGCTGTTGTCTCTCGCCATCCAAGGATAACCAACCTTGATTATGACTATCTGAGTAATCGATGGGTCCAGGTCCTCTGTCAAAAGTCGCTGACGGGCGAGATGTTGGCGATGACTTCGATTGAAGCGAACCGGTCACTTTGCTCCAAAGGCGGACGCTCGAGACACTCGATACAATGCTCCTAATAAGTCCATTTTTGGGGACGATGTTCTTGTACACAGGCGCACAGCAACATATGATACTAGCCGCTTGCTGTGAGCTCTCTAGAAAGGCAGTCGTATAGCCAAATTTTTGTAGCCTAGCGTCAGCCCTTGTACTACAGATGCCTAAATATTTATGTATGGAAAACTTTTCTTACTCCCGGCCGTTGATTCTCCCGAGGCCAATTGTCTTGTCTGCTCGGCGAACTGCACGATTCTGACGATACCAACAACACCAGATCTAGTAAGTCATTAGTTTAGTATCAGTATGTAGCTTTTCTGCTTGAACATATAAATGAAGTGTAATCTTACAGGCCTCCTAGAGTAAATATGGCGGCGAGTTTCCATTTTGTTGGCGTTCGTAACTTGAGATTAGACACCATATAACATGCAAGGATAACCATTGAAAAGTCGATGGAAGAATTGACCGTTTCAGTGCCAGCGAATACCTTCACCTGGTCAATACACCAACCTGGTATCGAGTAGTCCCAAAGGCGGTCAATAGGATAGCAAGTGAATAGATTTGCGAATAGGGTGGTAATACTGATAGACAGTTGGAGTGCACCAAGGAGATACACACAGCGGACGAAGGTATGATTCACAGAAAAAAGCCGATGGTAAAGGAGAAAGATGCTGAACTTGGCGAATAATTGGTTGAGGGGATAAAAAGGAATAGTGGCATAAGCGAGCTAATCAGAAATCATATCTCATCAGTATGATATGAGAGAAAGATAGTTCGGCCTCTACCGTATCAAGGTTCAATACCTTTCCACTCAAGAATAGCGTTTCCCGCGATGGCATGATCGGATTTTTGGCGGCGAGACTGAGCCCTATCCACTGTTAAACAGGGCAAAAGACGATCAGGTGGAGGACAACGACAGCTCCCAAGCCCCGGAGGAATGAATTTCAAACCGAAGCTAAGGGAAAATAACATACCAACTGAGCCAAGCACAGTATAGCTAAGGTAAGACAAGAGGGCCAACAATGCACACCAATTCTCGAGATCAATCTTTCGACCTGAGCGAATAGTAGCAACAAATCGCAGGACAGTGGCGATGACGCAGAGGACGGAGAAAATAATATTCAAGGCAAAGAGACCTGCCTGTGTTACGTCGTGGAAGACCAAAGGCATATTCAGGAAAATTATTTGTTCAAAGACGCGAGAAAGCTGGTGGAACGTATCAAGGTGCAAATTGGCCACCCGATGATCGCACTTAAGTATTCGCAATTGGCCCGACATGTGGGATCAGTGCAAGGATGGGCTCAGTCCGATATTCCATTCAATTTTTCACTGAAAGCTAGTGTTGACGGCGGGAGACTACATATCAGATCCTACGAGTAAATGATATTGTTACGCTGCGACTTCTTGAGTGTTGGCACCTTGTAAGTGCAGCACGTTGTAGAGAGGGTACTTGTCCAGACTTCAAAGTTGCCAAGATCGCCAAGGGTGCTTAGGTATGTACACTAATGGTCCTAGCTGCGTAGCCCGCCTATATCCCAGGTAGCAGGGCATAAGTGTACCTATGCAGTAGCCACTCCAAGTCAAAACCATACACATCCCTTTAACTCCTAGATTCCATCGCTTATAACACAAACCAGAAAAATATTTATGGCTCATAGAGAAAAGACTCTGAACATAGCCATATAAATTTCATCATGCAAAGCCTCATCATTCGGCGAGATTTTGTAGTTTTAGAGCTTTGGTGGAAAGCAAGTGTGTGGTCTTTATTTGGAGTGACCACTGCCTATGTAGGTACTCTGTATGCATACTACTCAGCCCTATCTTATTGCTTGCCTTGACCAGACCCTTAACTGATCTCTGGAGTGAGCCTCAAGCTTATCTGGATCCAGTAAGTCCTGCTTCATTACCTAGTGGGCCCGATCTAGCCGTGATGTGTCAGGTAGGCACTTCCCCACGTACCGCGTACTACGTCCTACCTAACCTATGCCTGTCTGCATTCATCACGAACTTCATAATCCGCCGGCTTTACGTTTTGCGATGTCAAGGATTCTAGCTAAAAATAATGGCCGCGATCGCCTCCACGTCATCGCGTCGCTCCGCTTGCGATCGTTGCAAGGGGCACAAGCTTAGATGCCTGCGAGAAGCGCCAGACCAGGAGCGTTGTGCTCGGTGTTCTCGCGCCCAAGTCGAATGTATTACCACTTCAACCTTCATCGTCCGCAATCTCTCAAGAACGGACTACAAGGACGGAACTCGGAAACGACGTCGCTCGAATAGTCATAGGATTATCCAACCGGATCCGCTCGACTTATTCGTCGACGACACCAACGGAACGACTTCAGGAATGGAGTACTCTCTACGATTCGATATTCGAAGGAGACCTTGATAACATCATCACGTCTCTTGACCATGTATCAAGCGTGTCTTACTCCAGCTTCGATAGCTCGTCGCAGCCAGCGCTGTGCTCAAGCCGGAACGAATTTTCGAGCGATATCTTATCATCGAACCTTTTCGAACAGCCCGCATCATCGATAGACGCTCCGAGTCAACCGAGCGCGCCCGTATCCAGTGCCGAGTCTATCGCGTGCCGGTCGCAAGCCAGCAGGGTCCACTCCACTGGTAAAGGGGGACCGTCGGCCGCATCAACCGCCACCCAGACGCACTCACGTCTTTTTTCCGATCTAAATCTGTATTTCGAAACGCTACTTAGCCGAATTGATCAGGGGCCTTCTACGATGTCACTGGATATACTCATTTCCGCTCCAGAGCAGACTGGCGCTTCAGAAACTTCCCTCGTGGATGAAATACTCAGTGGCACCCGCGAATTTATAGATTTATTGGAGTGTCTACGCCCTGCAACATCTCCGCGAGCAGACTCATCGTCACCATCATCATGAAACGTGTCTTCCTGCCTCTTGGGTAATTTTACGGTAGTAGAACCTTGTGGTGATATAACTAATATGTCATCAATCCAACATGCGCCAAATCCGACACTGGCCGACGACCATACCGCCTCGTCGATTGAAGCAACCGATGCCCACCTGGATGTGACGATTCTTCTTCTTATTATTTCCTGCTATGTCAACGTCCTACGAATTTATGTAATACTTTTTGCGTATATCCACCAGTTTCTTCTAGAGATATCGGAGAGCGACAACCCGGTGCTCTGCCCTATTCCAGGGCTTGGGTTCGGTAGATTTCCACTTCGTATGTCTGTTCCTTTTCCACTCGCGCCCCTTTTGGTTAGCCTCATTCCTCCTGGCCTTTGCCCAACGCCCCCAAAATACGTCAGCAATTGAACTGATTCACAATGAACTGCTTAGAATCCGGGAATCTCCAAGCTATCATGTTTATTCAGATTACCACGAGTCTATTGGAAAGAGTAGAAAGCCTTCTTGGACTACCCAGTGAGCTTCGAATTAACATGCGAGGGGACCGCCAAGACGGTATCCTACGCCTAGGAGATTTGAAGACAATGCTCAAAATAGTGCTCTCAAAAGAAGGATCGGGGCAGCCCGAGAACGGGAAAGGCGGCGTAGGTTCGTTGCGGAAACATATGAAGCAGTCCAAACAGTTGGTCCAAGAACGGATTGCGCCTTAGGGCTTGATTGTGTACCATGTAGACTGCAACCCAACAACCCTCGTTCAATCTACTAGTACTCTGCAGCTCATGTCAGTACTGGTGCATAAAGGTATAAGACCGTTAGGAACACCTTATGAAGGCCCCGCGCTAGACAAGGCTCTCGGCTCTTCCCCGAAGAGCTGTGCAGATACGGAGTACCGGGGACCCCGGGGTCATTAGTAGGTATTTTATGCGGCGGGCTCAAGGCTTGGCGTGCCAAGTATATACCTAAGTAGGTACCTAGGTAACCAAGTAGAGCCTCAATGATCTTATCCCCTTCTGCTTTTATCCTAACTTCACCAGCCCGCGCAAGTACCAGCAATACGGCGTGTGCACTCTAGTGTAACGGTATACTATAGCTGCAAGCCATTAAAACCCAACGAGTCATGTTTTCTTTAGCACGCTAAATCTTTGACCACCGCGTAAAACATATCTCGTCGTCGCCTCTTTTCGAAAGCCTTATCTAGCCTGGCTACTTTACTTAGCAAGGCTGTAAATCGCCGCATCTAGACTACTCCAACAGGATTTTGGTGCAGAGAGACTTTGGTAGCACAACCCAAAGATGACCACATTAGTTTAGCTGACGAACCTACGCCGCCAGGAAATCAGACTAAGTGCAATGGCGTGTCGGAGGTTACACTGACAACGACCAAGATATATGTAGAACTTTTTAAGCCACGTTCCGCTGTCGTGATTATCTACTACCACCCCAGAGTTGCCTATTCCCAGTTCATCTAACTACTTCCTCAGCTTCAGCTCACCGCCAGCGAGATCCTGGCGGGGTCTGTTCCTACGATGCGACTTCGATTTACAGACAGGCTGTTTGGTAGAGTCCTGGGGCTTGGCGGCCAATATCCTGTAGGGCCGATCGGATACCCGAAGGGTTGGCGGATGACCAGTGATGATGGCCGATGAGAGAGGCAAGACCGCCGACAATTAGGATGCAATAGCAAAGTGACGGGCATGGATGAGGGCCAGACCGAACACCGCTGACAGAAGAAATCACTAACATCTCTAGGACACCTGTATATAATTCGCATCTCACGCAGCTTATGATATCTCGTTATAACACAGTGAGATATGCTTAGAGTCATCTCTATTTGCATGAAATGACCTCATATCGAGCTCATTAATCAATAGTGTTATCCCTCCCGTAATCGAGTCGCAATGGAACCCATTGCTATCATAGACACTGGGTGTCATTTCCCCGGCCATGCCAACTGTCCCTCTAAACTATGAGAGTTGCTTCGCGCGCCTCCTGACCTATGTCAACCCATGCCAGAGAGTCGGCTGAACGCATCCGACTTCTACCATGAAGCCAGTTCCTACCATGGCCACACGAATGTTAAGAACATGAGATCTTACTTCCTAGCTGAGGAGGGCCTTGAGAGACGTTTTGACGCTCGGTTCTTCGGGATTAGTTCATCAGAGGCCAACGTCATGGATCCCCAGGCACGGCTACTTCTGGAAACAACCTACGAGGCCCTCGAAGCAGCTGGCCAAACAATGGAAGGGCTGAGAGGCTCTGATACGAGCTGTTATGTAGGATTGATGTCAGGGGACTATGAGCAGGCTATGATACGCGACCAGGAGACCCTGGGCAAATACCACGTCACTGGTATTGCCCGCTCGTTAATGTCCAACCACATCTCCTATTTCTTTGACTGGCATGGTCCTTCTATGACAATAGACACTGCCTGTAGCTCCAGCCTTGTAGCAGTCCATCAGGCTGTTCAGGCTTTGCGATCGGGGCAATCGAAGGTAGCAATTGCGGCCGGTGCAAACCTATTGCTGGACTCAACCTACTACATCGCGGAAAGCAAGTTACAGATGCTATCCCCTGACGGCATTTCCAGGATGTGGGATGCTGGTGCAAATGGATACGCTCGTGGCGAAGGTCTTGCCGCCATCGTTATGAAGAGGCTTTCTGATGCCGAAGCTGACGGTGACTATATCGAATGTGTCATTCGAGAGACCGGCGTTAATCAAGATGGGAGGACTAATGGTATTATGATGTAAGACAAACATTCTCACAAATATAATAACAAGATTACTAACCCTGATAGGCCGAGTGCCCACGCCCAGAGCTGTTTAATCCGAGACTGTTATCAACGAGCTAGATTGGATCTCAGCCTCAGTAAAGACCGGCTCCAATACTTCGAAGCCCACGGTACTGGCACACTAGCCGGAGACCCTGTTGAAGCAGAAGCAATTGACAAAAGCTTTTTCAGCGGCTTGGCGAACACTGGGGTGAATGATTCCCTCTTTGTAGGAAGTATTAAGACTGTAATCGGACACTCGGAAGGAACTGCGGGCTTAGCTGCAATCATCAAGACGTGTCTAGCATTGCGACACTCGGAAATACCCCCTAATCTGCATTTCAAAACTCTAAACCCTCAGTTAGAGCAGTTTTGCAGCAGCTTGGTCGTGCCTACAGTTGTCAAGCCTTGGCCCGCGGTAAAGTCGGGTGAGCCCCGGAGGGCAAGTGTGAACAGGTATGTGGAACAAGGAACATTCTGCATTAGGTTAAAGGATACTACACATATTCTACTTGCGAATTAAGAACGTGGTTGGCTAACATAATCATGCTGCCAGTTTCGGTTTTGGTGGCACCAACGCACATGCCATCCTTGAAAGCTATATCCCTCCCCACGAGTCCTTGAAACCTATAGAATCCTCAGGATATAGGCCGTTTATTTTCACGGCGGCGTCATCCAAGTCACTATGTCGACAAATGTTAGTTTATTCTAACTGGATCAAGCAAAACAAGAGCCCTGCCAACCTGCAAGACCTGGCATACACTCTCCAAAATCGGAGAAACCGGCTACAATATTCTCTCTGTATTAGCGCAAGTACCCATGAAGAATTACGTGCGAGGCTTGACGATGTGATTGAAACCTCCAGGGGTAGCCCTTCAGATACAGTAGGAACCCCCACCAACCGTGACTTGGAAATCCGGAAACCAAACATATTGGGTATCTTCACTGGACAGGGTGCCCAGTGGGCTCGTATGGGGGCTGAACTTCTTGGGAACTCTTCCCTAGCCCGCGAAGTCATCGAAACCTTAGAAGACCGGCTTTCTCGGCTGCCGGAAAATGATCGCCCGCCATGGTCCTTGAAAGACGAGATTGCTAAAGATACGGAAACAAGTCGTATCCAAGAAGCCGAGCTATCTCAGCCTCTCTGCGTGGCCATTCAAATCGCCCTGGTCAAGGTTTTGCGGACGGCCGGTTTGGAGTTTGACGCTGTTGTGGGACATTCTTCGGGAGAGATAGCCGCTGCTTATGCTGCTGGGTTCATATCTGCAGAGGACGCAATCTGCCTTGCCTACTACCGCGGGTTATACAGCAGGCTATCCTGCGGGCCTCAAGGGCAGAAAGGAGCTATGTTGGCTGTGGGTACATCATACGATGATATCATGGATCTTTGCGAATCCGAGGACTTTAAAGAGCGTGTTTCTATCGCTGCACACAACTCTTCATCTAGTTTTACGGTTTCTGGAGACGACGATGCTATTGAGGAAATCAAACTCATCCTAGATGATGAGAAGAAGTTCTCGCGGCGTCTCAAAGTTGATAGAGCCTATCATTCCCGCCACATGAATCAATGCGCAAACAAGTATCTCATTTCAATGCAGCAGCTAGGCATCCAGGTTCAACACCCTAGCAAAGGGATTTGGTTTTCAAGTGTCCATGATGACGATAAAGGAATTCATGATGAAATCGGATTGGAAGGCCCATATTGGAATGCAAACATGGTGCTTCCAGTCCTCTTCATGCAAGCCGTCGAGAGAGCTTCAAATGCTATAGGGCGGCCAGATGTCGTCATCGAAATAGGCCCCCATCCCGCATTAAAGGGGCCTGTGTTGCAGACACTGCAAGAGCAATATGGGGTCAAGATCCCTTACACCGACCTATTGCAGAGAGGGGCCAGCGATCTTGAATCGGTTGCTGACGCTCTTGTATATATCCGGGTGCACCTTGGACCAAGCTCTGTCAATATACAGGCCTATGAGCGGTACGCACTTGAGAACAATAGGGCAAATCTCGCAACTGACCTTCCAACCTACTGCTGGGATCACGATACGGAATATTGGCACGAGTCTCGGTTTGCCAAGGCAATACGATCCCGCAAGGATGAGGCGCATGAGCTGCTAGGCCATGTAACACCGGACAGCACGCACCAGGAAATGCGATGGCGGAACATCCTTCGTCTGAACGAAATTCCATGGGTTGAGGGACACCAGATCCAGAATCAGATAGTATTCCCTGCGGCTGGATATGTCGTGCTTGCTATCGAAGCCTCAAGGAAACTAGTTGAGCCGACTAATCTAAGAGTTATTGAGATCGAAAATCTTGGCATTGAGCAAGCTCTTGTTCTCGAAGGAGACTCAGAGATCGAAATACTCTTCTCTCTTAGTCACATACATAACTCCAATGGGGACAGCATTGAGTCTCAGTTCAAATAATACGCCGCCACAGGAGCCCGTGGTAGCTAGTTACAGATTGTAGCCAGTGGGACCATCCATATTGGCCTCGGTAAACCAGAAACTACTACGCTACATCTAGGAGGGTTGCCTCAGTCTGATCTAATCGAGGTAAAGACAGATGAATTCTACGATTACCTTCTCCAGATTGGATATGGCTACAGCGATCATTTTCGTGCGCTTAGCAATCTTAAGAGAAAGTCAGGAACTGCTACAGGCTTCATCCGACCGCTAGTCGGCTCCAAAATGCTGGTGCATCCTACCCTGCTCGATGTTGCTTTCCAAACCGTCCTTCTCACTCATTCGGCCCCGTATGACAGTCGAATCAGGGGGATGCACGTCCCTAGGGTAATTCGTCGGATAACGCTGAACCCTCATCTTTGTTCCCATACGCTATCCACTACGTCCATTGTTGAATTTATTTCTACACACCCAGGGCACGATGTCTCAGCGTTGACTGGCGATGTGGATATATATCCTGCAGCGTCAAGACATGCAATGATACAAGTCGACGGCCTTGAGTGTATTCCGTTCTCTTCAGGAAATTCTGATGAAGATGTAGAGTTGTTTTCTAGCATACTCTGGGACGTCGCAAGCCCGAACGCTCAGTTGCACTACCAGTCTGGCGCTACACAGGAACAGTGTGACTTCATTCACCTCCTAGAACGACTTGCTGTGTACTATCTACGGAAATTGGATAATGGCATCCCAGAGGACCACTCGTCCAGAAATGAGAGCGACCTGAGAGGAATTTTTGGATTTGTGTCTCACATTGAGAGCTTGGTGCGAGAGGGACATTTCTTGTTTTAGAAACACGAATGGGACAACGACTCACTCGAAGCCATTTTCGACTCTGCGGAATCTCATAGAGACAAGATCGACTTCATTTTATTGAACGATATTGGGCAACATCTTGAGCAGATTGTGAAAGGCAACGTCTCTGCTCTCGAGATTGGCATGAGGGACGGGTCGCTCGCACGATTCTATGAAGGTGGCCTTGGTATGGCTGAATGCTCAAGACAACTGGCAAAGGTCATCAAACAAATCACTCATAGGTTTCCGAGGATAAATATAATCGAAGTCGGAGCCGGGACAGGTAGCGCCACAAAGTCTGTGTTCGAAGAAATTGGAACCAGTTTCTCCTCGTATACCTACACTGATGTCTCGTCCGGATTTTTCGATCAAGCGCAGAGTTTGTTTGACTCACACTCATCTAGAGTACTTTACAAAGTCCTCGATATCAGTAAGAGCCCACAGACTCAGGGGTTCGCTGATCACTCATACGACGTGGTGATCGCTTCTATGGTATTGCACGCCACGCCTTCCCTCGAAGAAACGCTGAGAAACGTGAGACGACTCCTCAGACCGGGCGGCTATCTTGTCGCGATAGAGATGATTTCAAACGATGTGGCCCGCTCCGGGGCCATTTTTGGGGCATTCCCTGGTTGGTGGCTCGGTGCTAAAGATGGGAGACTATTAGGCCCAGGAGCCTCTCCTACAGAGTGGGATCGCCTTTTACGCAGTTGCGGCTTTTCAGGATGCGACTCTATCGCCTCGGCAGTGGGCGGATTCTCCGCTGTTTGGGTGTCGCAAGCTGTCGATAATCGTGTCACATTTCTGCGTGATCCTCTCATACCAGCTCCTGCAACATCTACGCGTGGTGCTATCGGGTTGAACAACTTGGTGATAATTGGAGGGATGAGACTAATTACTTCGAAGTTAGTGGCACAGCTCCAGAAGTTGCTGGGACCTTTCAGTACGGGCGATCTTCGACATGTGGTTACGTTTGATGGAATATCACCATCCATGCTCACACCACATACCACTGTCCTGTGTCTTGTGGAGCTAGATGAGCCATTGTTTCAAAACTTGACCGATATGAAACTCGAAACGATGAAGAAAATTCTACATGGAGTTCGTTCGGTTTTCTGGGTCACCAAAGGTCGAAGGGCGGAATCACCCTTTGCGAACATGACGGCTGGACTCGTGCGATGTGCCATACACAAAATCCCCGAGCTGAGCTTTCAACTCCTGGACTTTGAAGAAGGCGCCCAGATCCAAGCTGGTGTAATAGCGGAGTCACTACTACGGTTTACAGCACAGGTGTTCTGGCAAAATCAAAAGACAGCTGATACCGACTTACTAATGACCGTTGAACCAGAGCTGGTCATAGCCGCGGACGGCGAGGTGCTCATCCCCCGTTTAATGTCCGACGTCGTCGTAAATGCGCGCTACAACTCCTTTTATCGACCAATCATGTCCCAAAGGAATCTGGAGGAGTGTCATGTCGGCATTCAAACTACTGAGGCTGGCGACATGTTCCTGTTTGAGAAGACACCAATTGAGCCAACTAGGGCTACGCTACTTGCTACTCATTCGTTTCTCACCTCGGTGAAGATCCCACAATTAGGGTTTGCTTTCTTGAGTCTCTGCCGGGGTCAGACAGATGGGGCGGCAATGTTCTGCTTGTCTACCGAACGCGGCCGGAACATCATCCCACTGGCATGCACAGCCGTAGGAGACGATCTGCCGGCTGATTCGGGCGCCTCATTTTTGCTTCTTGTTGCAGTCAAGCTGATGATTATCGGAAGCCTCTCTTGTCTCACCCAGGGAGATGTACTTCTCGTCCATAACGCCCGCGCTAGCTTCGGAGCCGCATGCAAGCGGGAACTTGAAGCTAAGGGGATCAGGACTATCCTCACTACGGATGACCGTCACAATGCCAATCCCGAATGGGTCTATCTCAATCGGTATGCACCTAGTCGAATTATTCAAGACTGTATACCCAGGCACATCTCAATGCTCCTTGATTGCAGTATCCCAAGTGGACAATCCAGTGTAGTCGCTAACCTCAGGGCACACATTACTGGAACATGCAAGGAGATGAAGCTTGGTGATCTAGTACATAATTTTGCAGAAATACGCTCTGGGGTAAACGAAAACATCATGCTGAATGGCGTCAAGGTGGCGGCCGCCGAGGCCCTGGGAGAAATAAAGACCGGGAAGTGCCCCATGCCGACAGCTCAAACGCTACGTCCATCTGATCTGAGTTCTCTGAATTGGACAGAAGGGTTTACTGCGATCATCGACTGGGGCTGCGATTCAAGTGTGCCAATACGGATTCAACCCATTGACTTTCAACCCCTTTTCAGCGAATACAAAACATACTGGTTGGCTGGCCTCAGCGGCGGACTCGGCCTTTCGTTATGTGAGTGGATGATTACCCGAGGCGCCAGATATATCGTGATTTCGAGTAGAAAGCCAAAGGTTGATCCTAGTTGGCTGAGGAAGATGGAAGTGCGCGGTGCTACTATAAGGATCTTCGCCAAGTATGACCTCTCTCATTGGCTATTAGCTATTGTCGCGAGTATGCTAACATCGATCCAGTGATCTCACGGATAAAAAACAAGTTGTAAGCCTTTACGATGAACTATGTTCGTCATTACCACCAATAGCAGGCGTTGCTCAAGGCGCTAGTAAGTAATCTTTGCTCGATGACTCTCCTTCCATCTGACTATCACGAATTTGAGCATCAGTATTTTCCTAACTCGATCTAGTGGTGTTGGACGACACGTCTATTCAGGATATGGATAAATCATCACTCATGATGGTTACCCAGCCGAAGGTACAGGGAAGCCTACATCAACAGGAGGTATTCGGGAATTCTCCTCGAGTTTTTTATCTTCTTCTCCTCTTTAAGCTCCGTCTTTGGCAATGTTGGGCAAGCAAACTATTCGGCAGCAAACTGGTTTATGGTGAGCTTGGCTGAACAACGACGCCAACGTGGGCTTGCAGCCTCTGTTATGCACATTGGTCCCATTCTCGGAGTAGGTTATATTTCTCAGGCTGGGATGGAGGTTCAACGCCGCTTTTCTAGATCCCCGGGGTTTGTATTTCTCTCCGAGAGAGACTTTCATCAACAATTTGCTGAAGCCGTTATCGCTGGTCGACCAGGTGCGGATCGACCAATGGAGAGCATCACGGGACTGAGAAAAGTCTATCCCGGCGCTGCATCTTCGCAAGCTTGGTTATCGAATCCTTTTTTGAGCCACATGATTCTCCATGATAAGGCAGCGGACCCCACGTCAAAAGTAGACCGTAGCAAAGTTCCTCTAAAAACTCGTCTGGAACAAGCATCTACCAGTGCTGAAGCCCACAGCATGATTGAGGAGGCATTCGTGCAGAAACTTTGCACCCTTCTTCGATTCGACTACGATGAGATTATGAAGGCCGACTTGGGACACTTGTACCTCGATGATCTTGGCATCGATTGTCTGGTGGCTGTTGAGATTCGAAGTTGGTGGATGAAGAGTCTTGATGTCAACATCCCCGTCCTTAAGATCCTCAGTGGCATGTCGGTGAGATCATTGACTGAACTGGGAGCATCGGCATTAGACATCTCGGATGTTGCCGACTCTGAAGATGTTGTGACTGCCGAGACTGAAAAGGTCCTCTCATTTGTGCAAGTTGACGAGATTTCTACTGCAACATCATCACAGTTCGACTTGGCCATCAACGATGAAACACCACAGGAAAATGCAGCGTTTTATTCTTCGCAGTCGTCGAATATCAGCGAAATAATTTCATGTGAACGATTAGGTAATGCTCCGGAGGATTTATCATTCAGCCAGTCGTTGTTCTGGTTTGCATCAGCTTTCCAGGGAGGTACTGGTCTAAATCACACTGGAATATTTCGATTAACCGGGCCACTCCGCCCAGGTGACCTAAGAAAAGCATTCTTATCCCTAGTACAGAGACATGAGTCCTTAAGAACACGCTTTTTCTTAGAAGATAGCAACCCGAGACGAGCCACATTGGACACTACTCAACAGGTATTCCTCGAAATCCGGCACATCAAGAGCGAGAGCGGGGTTAACGCGGTTGCTGAAGAGCTTCACGATCATATCTTTGACCTTGAATCCGGCGAGACAATGCGGATCGTACTTTTAGCGCTCTCGTCAGATGTACACTTTTTGCTGATTACGACACACTCCTTGGTCATGGACGGGTTTTCAGGAGTCATTCTGATGAAGGAGTTGTTGCAGCTATATAACAACCAGCCTGTTAGCCAAGATGTACTGCAATACCCGTCACACGCCAGACAGCAGAAGAATTACTTTTCAGCTGGCCGGTTCGACAATGAGTTGTCCTTCTGGAAAAATCTGTATTCCGATATTCCGGCCCCAATCCCAATTTTCCGTGTATCAAATGTTGTTTCCCGCTCGGCTCTATACTCCTACGAAAATGAGAGGCTCGACTTGCGTATACCTAAGAACAGTAAACGCTTGATTCAGTCGACATGTCGCCGATTTAAGGTCACCCCATTTCACTTTTACCTGGCAGTGCTCCGGGCTCTCCTCGCGAGATTTACTGATCAAGATGACGTATCCATAGGGATCGGCGAAGCCAACAGGTTAGACGAGAACTATATGACGAGTATCGGTCCGTATGTCAACATCTTGCCTCTTCGATTTCGAACAACGGCGTCTAGCAAGTTTGGCGACGTACTGGAAGAAACACGGTCAAAGACATATTCTGCCTTGGAGAATTCTCGTGTCCCATTTCAGGTTCTCTTGAACGAGTAAGTATGATTGCTACATTTTCTTTGCCACCGCGACAGTAGACGATACTGACGTTCAGAATAAAGACTAGATGTGCCAAGGTCCTCAAGGCATACTCCAATATTTCAGTGCTTTCTCGATTATCGCCTTGGCGTACAAGAGAAACGACGATGGGGTGATCTTGATATGGAGATGATTTCATTCCAAGCCTCCAAGTCTCCGTATGACCTTGCTCTTGATATCATCGACAATCCCGACGGAGACTGTCTCTTGATGTTCGTTGTCCGCAGTGACCTATATCAAAAGCGTGATCTCGAGGTGATTTCGAAAAGCTACGAGATTTTGGTCAAATCCTTCTCCAGCAAACCAGATGCCTCTATCGATCAGGTGGATATTTACACTGCAGAAGATATTGCTAGAGCCAACTCGCGAGTCAGAGGTATGGTGATAAAGCAATAAAACTCCTCGTTTCATCTCCTAATAGTAGCTACAGGTCCTTCTCAAGCTTTACTGTGGCCTCATAACTTGGTGGACCGAGTTGACTATATTGCACAAGCCAACCCAAACAAGCCCTCGGTTCGAGACGGTGCTGGGGTATTCATCACATACTCTGCCCTTGTCAGCCGATCTATCAGAATAGCTAATGCATTACGTTCCGTCGGACTTGGCGTTGGCTCAACGGTTGCGGTCTTTCTGGAGCAGTCACCCATCTGGGTTGCCTCTATTCTAGGTATACTACGCATAGGAGCGACCTATGTCCCACTCGATCCGGGCCTGCCCCTGAAACGTCTTGCTACAATTATCATCGACTGCCAGCCACAGGCTATCGTGGTAGATGAAGAGACAAAGGACCGTGTTTCGGAACTATGCACAGATAGTGGGAAAGTCCTTAATCTAGCAACCCTCCCGGTCATTGAGCAGAAAACTCCAGCCACTGCAACCAATGCCGAAAACGCCATGATCTTATACACAAGTGGCTCATTCGGGACACCAAAAGGCATAATTTTGAAACATGAAGGGTTACGGAACTGGTTCGAGCAGGCGTCAAGCATGTGCCAGCTTAGCGAGGACGAAATTGTCTTGCAACAAAGCTCTTCAGCCTTTGATATGTCTATTACTCAAGTATTCCTGGCGCTCTGCTACGGAGGCAGTGTATATCTTCTTCCGAGACGTCTACGAGGTGACGCTGAAGCGATTACTAATTTGATTGCGGCGGAGAAGATAACGCTAACGTCTGCTACGCCTTCGGAATATTTTTCGTGGCTCAGGTACGGCTCAAAAAGTAAACTTGTTCAGTCGCCCTGGGGAAGAGCAATATGCGCGGGTGAGCCCGTTAGCGATGCTCTTTTGGGTCTCTTCGACGATCTAGGCAAGATTGGCTTACGCTTCTACAACTCGTACGGGCCCACAGAGATCTCCTTGGTGGCCACCGCCATGGAAATTCCTATCGGGGAGGGATCTGGCGGGCTGAGGAGCGGTATTGCTGCTGGATACCCCTTACCCAACTATTCAGTATATGTACTGGGAGACAACCTCAAGCCGGTACCCATAGGGGTGCAGGGAGAAATATTCATTGGTGGTGCTGGCGTAGCTGCTGGCTATCTCCATAATGCAGCTCTGACGTCTGAAAAGTTCGTGGTCGATCCTTTTGCCGATTCCGAATATCAATCAAAGGGCTGGACTACAATACATCGCACGGGAGATCTCGGACGCTGGAGACAAGACGGCGCGATTATTGTAGAAGGTCGAATCTCTGGGGACACGCAGATCAAGCTTCGTGGTCAGCGCATAGACCTACGAGAAGTCGAAATTGCAATTATTAAAGCATCTAACGGGCGGGTAAGCGAGGCAATTGTATCTGCGCCTGGTGCCAGGGCAGGATTCAAGTGCACTCATCGCCCATATCAAACTGGAGCTAGGGCATACCGAAAACCAAAAGTTAGAGTGTCTAGGAACATTGCGTTCTAAGCTCGAATTGCCTCATTACCTGTGCCCTGGAGCGATGATCACGTTGGATGAGCTGCCAGTGACAAGCTCTGGAAAAACTGATCGCGGAGCAGTCGCCTCAATGCCACTTCCACCAGAAACCTTACAACAATTTGACTACCCTGTGGAGTTGAACGATACGGAGGCACAGCTATTGACACTATGGGAGGATATACTTTCTAAAGATATAACCAAGCTACACAACATTGATCCTAAGACTGATTTCTTTCATGTCGGGGGTACCTCACTCCTTCTTCTCGGCCTGCAGGCACGTATACGTACCTTTTTTGGTCTTCGGCTGAGGCTTGTCGAGCTATTCGAATCAAGTACCTTGGGAGAGATGGCACAGCGCATTATGAAGGAAGACATAGCCGTCGAGCGCTTCGACTGGGAGGCAGAGACCCAGTTGTCCCCTGCAACTTTATCATACAGTCCACCCCAACCCTTTTTCCAAGCCGGAGTTCCAAAGACGATTATTCTCACGGGCGCGACGGGGTTTCTAGGGCAGGCTCTGGTTAGAGCCCTCAGTGAAGTTTCAAGCATTGAGAAGATACATTGCATTTGTGTCCGTGATGAAACCAAAGGAGAACAGCTTCTCAGGCTGCCAAAAGTTGTGGTGCACTATGGAGACTTGACGCTCACTCGCTTCGGATTATCCGATGATAACGCCGAGGCGATTTTTGGGCAGGCCGATTCGATCATCCATAATGGGGCGGACGTTTCCCACTTGAAAACATTCAGATCGCTTCGACAGGCCAACCTGCAGGCCACAAAACAGGTGATCGAGATGAATCTGCCCAGACGAATACCCATGTATTACGAATCAACTGGCGGTGTCTGCACATATTCGGGGCTCGAAGAATATCCGGAGATCTCAGTGTCTGCTTACCCTCCCACGCCAGACGCATTTGACGGGTACACGGCGTCGAAATGGGCGAGCGAGTATTACCTGGAGAAAGTCAGCTCGCATTGCGACTGGCCTATCTGGATACATCGCCCATCTAGCATCCTTCGAGATGATATCCCCGAGTTAGACTTGATGCAGAATCTGATTAAGTATTCGCGAGCTATGCAGGCAGTACCCATGCTTGCTAAACTACGCGGATTCCTAGACCTAGTGTCCCGCGACAGCGTTGTACAGAGCGTGGTGGAGAATATTGGAGGGGGCTATAGTGGGCGAGTTCGGTTTATACACGTCGAGTTCCGTTCAGGTAAGCTTGGATAACCTCAAAGACTTCATAGGTGCCGAGAGGTAAGGGCCCATCGACGAGATATCGCCAGCTGCATGGGCTGAGCGAGCTCAGGCGAAGGGCCTGCATCCCATGTTAGTTGCATTTTTCGGAGAGCATGTTGAACAAATGGAGAGGGAGGTCGTCTATCCTCGACTTGTTCACTGAGTGGTTGGTGGCCCGGAATTCCCTTTTATTACTCTGTGCTATAACTAGACAGTTATAGATATCTCACGAAGTATTGAGAGTGTTCATTGCCCTCTCTGGCGGGTTTCGTGCTCGATAGAAAGCAGCGTGCCTCTGTGCGTATCGAAGGGGGGGATGTACGCGCACCAAAGTTTTTCTATACTTGACGCGCTTCGGAGCAGCTTCAGCATCGTGAGAACTGTGCCGCTTTCTTGCTGCATCGGCGGGGCGGTCAGGATTGAGAAGCAGCTCGTAGCGGGCCTGTGCCGTGGCACCGTTCTTGAAGCCGGCTGTGACAGCAAGCGTCTCCGAATCATTGAGAAGGCGCGTACTCGAAGGAATGCGATTACCGGTGATGTGGGTTGTGGAGTTTAGCAGGGTTCAATAGAGGTACCTAAGGGCTAACTTAAATGCTAGCTATAAGAAAACCATAATTGTTATATAAAAATTAAATATAATATTAATAAATTAATTTAATATATTAATTAAATAAAAAACAATTATTGATAATTATAAATATTTTATTAATATTTTTATTATTTTATTAAATTTTTATTAATTAATTTATTATTAATTTTTTTTAAAAAAATATTATAAAAATAAAATAAAATAATATTAATATAACATAATAATATAATAATTAATATGTTTAAATTATATATATTTTTAAGCTACCGACTTTTTGCTGAGGGCTTTTGGGCCAAAAAGGGGTGGTGGAAATGGACCTTTTTTGGAGGCCGGAAAAAGCGCGAGGTCGAGCTGGCATTGATCGGATATGGACATCGGGCACGGTTCTATTGACAGCGCAATCTCCTTGACAACCCCGCTACCTCGTCGGCGATGAAGGTACCACCGGCGGTGCAATGACCGAGACGTATCCAACCATCTCGCAATGCGCAATTGTCGCGACAGCCTTCAAGATCCTCCTCTTCCCGGCATAGTATGCATGCCTGCCTGCCCCCCGTACCTCCGATTTACACCTGTGATACACGGCTACTTGCGTCTCTGTGCTGACTCTGGGCGTGACCACAGCAAGTCGACCGATTTCGAGGTCCACCGGAACTGGCTGGCCATCACCAACAGCCTCTCGCCCTGGGAATGGTACTACGAGAAGACGTCGGAATGGACCCTCGACTACCCGCCCTTCTTCGCCTACTTCGAATGGCTTCTGTCCCAGGTCGCGGAGCTGGTCGACCCCGCCATGCTTCGCATCAGCAACCTAGGCTACGATAGCTGGCAGACCATCTACTTCCAGAGGTTCACTGTCATGGTGACCGAGCTGGTCTTGGTCTATGCCCTTCAACGGTATATTCCTCCACACCCATCTCTCTCCGAGGTCCGCCTCGGCCTCATCATGCCTTGGCCTGCCCTGGCTTTGCTAGCTTGTTAGCTGATACACTGCGTCTAGGTTTGCCGAGTCCTCGCATGCCTTGGATAAACGAGCCGCCCAGGCCGCTGCCATTTCCATCCTGCTCTCGCCCGGCCTTCTGATCATCGATCATATCCACTTCCAATATAATGGCACCATGTATGGCCTGCTGCTTATATCGCTCGTTCTAGCACGCCAGAAATCTACCATCCTCGCCAGTGGACTGGCCTTTGCTGCGCTCCTGTGCATGAAACATATCTATCTCTACCTCGCGCCGGCCTATTTTGTCTTCTTGCTCAGGACATATTGCCTCTCGCCCAAGTCTATCTTTCGAATCCAATTCGCCAATTGTGCGAAGCTTGGCGTCGGCCTCCTCGCCATAGCCGCCGTGGCTTTCGGTCCTTTCGCTCTCAAGGGCCAGATCCCTCAGATTCTGAGCAGACTGTTTCCGTTTTCGCGCGGCTTATGTCATGCCTACTGGGCGCCTAATGTATGGGCCTTGTATTCCTTCATCGACCGGCTTCTAATCTTTGGTAAGCTTATTAAGCTCATTTCCGATTCTCGTTATATAGCTAATAGGCATTAGTCGCACCACGCTTAGGCCTGCCCATCAAGGCTGAAGCT
This sequence comes from Xylaria sp. FL0064, assembly GCA_022593225.1. Lineage (NCBI taxonomy): Eukaryota > Fungi > Ascomycota > Sordariomycetes > Xylariales > Xylariaceae > Xylaria > Xylaria sp. FL0064. The sequence continues at coordinate 156,612 of JAJKLE010000053.1, read as the reverse complement.
GTTAATAGCGTCACAAGAGGTCTCGTAGGCGATACGGCCTTTGCTGTGCTCCCGGAGATCACGCCTAGGTTATGCTTCGCATCAACCCTCGTCTTCCAAGGCATACCGTTGGTGAAGCTTTTCATCCGTCCGAGCTGGGACGCTTTCGTTGGAGCCGTGACGCTTTGCGGCTACGCTTCCTTCTTATTTGGGTGGCACGTACATGAAAAGGCCATACTTCTCGTCCTCATTCCCTTCAGTCTCATCGCGCTAAAGGATCGACGTCACGTCAGCGCGTTCAGGCCGCTGGCAGTGTCAGGCCATGTGTCGCTATTCCCACTGCTCTTCACGCCTGCCGAATTTCCTATCAAGACAGTCTATACTATTTTCTGGCTTGTCCTTTTCCTCATGGCATTTGATCGCCTAGCGCCTGCGTCTCAGCGACCCCGTTTCTTTCTTTTCGACAGACTTACAATCATATACATTGCAGTAAGCATTCCATTGATCGTCTACTGTTCTTTACTGCATCAGATGATATTTGGCAAGAGTTATGAATTCCTACCCCTCATGTTCATGAGTGCGTACTCGGCATTGGGGGTTGTCGTGAGTTGGGTGGGGTTCATGTTCGTGTATTTCACCTCATGAGATCTGACGGTAGATATAGACGGATTTACCACAAGGTCACAAACTGTATATTGATAGACGATTTCTAAATTAGAAAAGGGGAAGTAAAAAATAGACAGCGTTGGCTACAGTGAGACTACCAAAGACTCATATACTGCTGATTGCCCCCAGCGCTCTAGGATCTTAATTTCGACTACTTGCCGGTACGGGGATCCTGGGTAAAATACTTGTACTTGGCGCACTAAGATATATCGAATAACCAATGAGACTGCGGGATTAGCCCACCGCCTTCCTTTTATGGCATATGTCTCACCCCTCTGAATTCCACCTCGCCCCGCTATACAGCTTCGAACGCTTCTTCCTAGAAGAATTGCATGTGCTAGATGGCCAATACAGCGCCTTGGGACCTCGCGAGAGAGTTCAACGAGTGTAGAATGCGAATCTGTGTGCTGCCAGCAATCCTTCCGGTCTGATTGGACGAAGGATTGGTGCGGTCTCGAAGAAGAATGGTTCAAGTATGATGAGCATTGAACGATGGATAGTGTGTTCGAAAACATGCCGACAAGTCTTTGAGCTTCGCTTATGTTCCTATTAGATGGCTGTGCTTTAGACGGATCGACGGTCGCACTCGTGCGTAATGGGAGTGGTTCCTTTGGAAGAATATTGCTGCCGCACTGGAAGCCTAATACATGTCCTGGTACAAGATGCATGCTCGAAACCCGCGGTCACTAACTACATACGAAATACCTCGCTTTCCCTACGAAGCAGCTAAGTATGTATTGCAGAAGGCATTTTGCTCTAGAAGAACACCTAAATGCATATCTAGAAAATGACATGGTGAAAAAACCACAATCGAAGCATGCCTAACGATGAATAAGCTCAATGAAGACGAATCATATATCGTTTTTGGATCTGCTTGTCGCAAGACAGTTGTTCCACTAATATTCTTGCTTGACGAGAAGAGCAAGAAGAATGAGCTAGAACAGACAGATGGAAATTAGAGTTCAAAAAGTAAATCAGACAATAAAACAATACAATAACCGGTGCGGCGCTTCCTGATATGTTACAAGAAGTGCTGCTGGACCAAGAAACAGCTGCGGGGAGTGGGCATGTTTGTGTGTGGCTGATATTAGTGATTATAAAGGGTAAAGGACAAATACTATTAACGAATCGACTATGTGGAAGCGTTGGTCTATATTGCTAGGCCAAAAATTGGCCAGCGCTACTAATTGTTGTAGAGTAGTGTCCCCGGTACATATACAGATGACGTAGGTTTCAGACAACTAGCTCACTGATCGATCATGATATATTATGGTGATATCGTAGCTGAAGTAGAGCCAGCCATGAACGAATCTTCGATCCGAATGCGCGACAACTTGATTTCGCTGAGGTCCATGTCCCCAGTGCCAGAATTAGACGCGATGGCAGGCATGCGTGTTTAGTGGTGGTCAAAAAAAAAGCCCTGAAATGGGTTGGCTGGGTCCGCTTTTGAAAAGTCTCACCGATACCTCCTAATCAGCGGTTGATGGTATCATGGCAATCACGGTGAACCATAACTTGGACTTAAAACAGAGAAACTAGATGAAATCAAAAGTTGAGAACTACTGGGGTCAGATCAAGTGAAATTTGAAGCACAGCAGGGGGTTTGACCCTCTAATATCAACTTTTCCGTCCTTACATGGTGACTTACACGCTCAAGGTCAAAACACGAATACAGATTTATAGCTATGCATTTGAACTCGATGAAGCCGGGAGAATATGAAAAATGCGTTGAAACGACACTGCATATCTATTTGCAGCTTACGGGAGGGACTGGGTTGGCTGTGCTTAGGCAATGGCAAGAGTTCTGGCTGTGGAATGTGCTGTCGAGATCGAGGAAGCTCTGGCTGTTCGGCCTAGGTTCAGACGGAACGGCCGATGCAGCGGAAGACGCGCGATGAAAAGACGGATGCAAAAGAAAAGCGGGGCATACGGCAGCTTGTTTTGTTGTCCTCTCGCCGGCGATCAAAACGAGTATACGAAGGTGCATGGAAGACGCGAAGACGGCCGGCGAGACGGTCAGAGCGATGATGATGGGGTAGGTAGGGCAGACACGGTGGTGGCCCCCCGTCGGAGTCTTCATCGCGTGCGGGTGGATGCACTTGCGGGCCCCATCTGAAATTGACTAGACTTAGACTAGACTTAGACTAGACTATAATAATAAATACCACGTCTGCAGCAGAGACTTGCCAACCCAGCCCCACCCTCGGGAGGCAAGCTGACCACTCACCAGTCGGCAAATCGCCGTCCACCCCGGGCCCTTGGCGGCAACCCTTGGCTTCTGCAAGTCGACTGAGTCTACCTGCAAGTCTGCAAGTGGATCAATGGGATCAAGGTTCCCGCGACTTGAGTAACAGCTGTGTTCCCTTTCTCTCTGGCTCGGATGGCTATTGCTGAGACGTACCTAGCACAGACAGGTACATGCCTATCCCAACTAGTATACACTACCTGCCTACACTACACCATCGACTGCATAAACCTACGACCTGTCTACCTACCTCCTCTCCTACCGACCTTACCTTCCTACCTATTTTTTCTTTCTCTTCGCTTCCTCTCATTAGTCTATCAATCTAGGTTATCTAACTACCACTTACATATCTCAACCAAACCACCACTGATTGATAGTCCACCTTCTTTTCATCCGCTCCTCCTCCCTCCTCCTAATCTACTTCTGCCTCCTCCGCCCTCTCCCATTCCTACCCAGGACCACTCGCCTCCTTCTCCTCCCTCATTGTTGACTGGGGTCCTACCACCCTCATTTTTTTATTCCACCCGCAGATATTCTTAACCACGAGAGCTACTGCTTGGAGCCCCCAACCACTTCCATCCACGGTGCCACTCCATATGCCAAATCTATTCTTATCCATGCCTTCAACGCGTCCACGCCCGCTGACCGCGTCTTGGGTATAATTCTCGTAGCCTCACACCTGTACGTAGCTGGCCCATTGACCTGACCATGTCCCATGCACGCCCACACCACCCCCAATGCTCCGCTCGCTATTCTTCAATCCCACCACAACTTCCTCACACTTGCATGCAATTCGTGCCGAATACTTAATTTTAATGCCATTTCCGCTTCTGGAAACCCACTTATACAATATAATCCATTCAGCTAAGAGGCTGACTTTCAGCCTTGCAGATCCGCCTCTCAACTGGCTCATACGGGAACTTCGTAACAACATCTACCTCCCAACTGTCATCATGGTAAGGCAACAAAATAATATAATGCGCTTCCGCTCACATTGATAGGTTCTTTTCAAGCGAAAACCTGTACAGTTCCTACAGGCTCCCCAGATAGACGATGAATCCACAGAGGTACGCATTGCTCCCGCGCTGAGCAGCTCAAATGGAGCCGTTGACTGATCCATACGCCCTTGTAGGTCTGGCATATTCCCCAGACGGGCGAAGTCTTCTCGACTTATGAAGACTATTTAGCCCGGTAAGTTGAGTTCAGTCGCTCTCGGCTGTATAATAAATATCAATCACGCACTAATGCTTGTTACGTGTAGGATCGACTTTTATAACCAGGTTTGTACCAAAAGGCAGTCTGGTTTTATGTATAAACTTGGCTTTTCTAATGTCTATTTTTTCTGACCAACTCTTAGCCTCGATTCATATGCCAAATAACTGGTCACTCTGGTCTGACATTCTTTGAAGCTCTTAAGAGTGAGGTGAGTCTCAATGGTTCTTTGGACCCCCTTAGCTGGGATCTAACTGGGTGGGTAGCTGGCTGGCGCGCAAGAGGTCGACCAGGCATTCCCCGAAGCTCTTAAAGGTCCAGTCCTTCGCCGGGTGCAATTTCAAACTATTTCGCGAATTGACACCCTCGTCGACATGATATATGAAGAATTCAAGGCCGATTACTACCCAGGAGAGGCCGTGACAATACAGCTCGTGACAGGGGAACGTCTGACCGGTATCGTTCGAGATAAAGCTCGACTGGGAAGCAAAGTATTACCTGATGGGACGTTAACACAGCCTTATTCACGTTATTCCACAAGTATCGACGGTCGACCAGACGAGGAAGCTGTCGTTGATAGCGAACACATATTTCGAGACAGAAAGATATTTACGAAGTCCGTGTTGCGCTCTTTCATTAAGAAAACCGTCACGCGGGAAGCTTGGAACGGGGCGCCCTGGCTGGTTAAGCACGACGTCGCCGCTCAATACCATATTGACACTCGAGTTCCTCCTCACTTAAGATACGATAATAAGTTACTCGAGCGCAAGCAACAACAAGCGCAAAAGCGCGCTCTCCAGCCCACCAATGGCTTGCATGATTTAAATGGAACGAATGGCGCATTCCATAATGTAGGTCCGACCCGGCTGCCCGAGCTTAAACCCGCTCCGAAAACCCACCACAAAGTGCAAAGGCTACATCACCATGAGCACCCCGGGCCCCAAATTAGGCGTAGCCCCAACATGTTTCTCGACCAAGATCATGGACCGCTTCCCCCTATTCCAGGAGATAACCCTTTCCACTTCCCTGTTCCCTTCCGGCAGAGTGTCCCGCCTCCAGTTGTATATCCACAGCCCGAGCCGCCTCCACCTCCACCTCCTCCGCCTAAATATCCCATTGAGGATCTGCAGCTTCCGCCACGTGACGATTACGTACGGCCGCCACTAAAATTTCTCTGCTGTGATCCGCCTGAAGGCGTCGTAGACAGCGGTGCGCAGAACAAGAAGATTCAGATGAAATCCATCGGGCCATTATTGGAAACGTGGGACACATTAAATGTCTACTGCGAGATTTTCAAACTCGACTCTTTTACTTTTGACGATTTTATACAAGCTCTAGAAGTCCATAGCAGAGACACCCCATGTGAACTGTTCACCGAGATCCATTGTGCGGTTTTGAAGCAAATAGTAAGTTCAGAGGCCGATGGCGGCAAACTTCTGGTAAACCTCCCCGAATTGGACGAAGAAGAGGAGGAGGATGAAGATGAAGGTACATCGCCAACGCCCGAACCGGAACCTGAGCCAAAGCCAACCGGGCGAGCCACCAGAAGCAGCCTTGCAAAGCTAGAAGCAGAGCGACTGAGGGCCGAGGCTGAAGCAGCTCAAAGGGAGAAGACCCCCGAAATCACTGTTAAACATCGTGCGCCGGAATTGCTTGTGGATTTCAATTGGATTGAAGAGTTGAAAAAGCGCCATTTTCAGGACGGGGGCTGGGAGATGATGATGGTTGGGCTTCTACATCAACTGTCCAAAAACCCGCGGCAGACGACAGCCTGTGAAGAATTACTTGCACAGTTGGTACCGCCGGATGAGGAACCTACCCCAGAGCTTGTCCGCGAACAATACTCTGGTCTAGACCTAAATCTTCGCGTCTCTGCTCTTCAAATTATCTGCATGCTGACAATGGAGACCAAGGCCGTCCGTGGCTATATGGACGACTGTGCTGAGACTATGACGGGTTATCGAAAAGAGAAAATCGAGTGGCAGCGTAATCGGAAGCAAGCGTACGTCTCGTGGCTTCATTTTCCCTTCGCGCATACGAGCTAATTGTATTTCTAGTATGGAAGATCTTAAGGTGCTCAATGATCAGAAAAAGATCCTCTTACCAGACAACATGCCGCCATCACCGCCTGTCGAAAGTGCCGAGGCTGCCAAAACTAACGGGGATGCAAAAATGGCTGGACACTATGATTCACCTGATGATCCCAGCGAAGATGGGAATGATAGCGACGATGATGGTCGAGCACGCCGGAGCCTTCGGCGCGGTGGTGATCGGGCGGCGGAGCGCCAACGCAAGCGCGAAGAGCAGGAGCGTAAGAGGGAGGCGGAATTGGCGGCTAAGGCCCCCAAGCAGTCGAAACAGTTCGTTAAGCTTTTGAAGGATATTCGAAAGAAAGAGGACTATATCAAGACATGTGAAGACGAGATTGCCGTCATCGATAACGATCTGCGAGAGGCTGATTGCGGAAGGACTCGTGTCTTGGGTAAAGATCGATTCTGGAACCGATACTACTGGTTTGAACGAAACGGTATGCCGTATGCTGGGTTGCCCAACAGCTCAACGGCCCATGCTGGCTATGCCAACGGGTCTGTTTGGGTGCAAGGTCCCGACGACATAGAACGCGAGGGCTATATCGACATTCCTGCCCAATATCAGGATGAATATAAGGCTAAGTTCAAGATGACGGTGCCCCAGAGGAAAAAGATGGAAGAAGGGCGTACCAGCGTATTCAACGCGCGGCAGTGGGGATATTACTCGGAGCCTAGTCAACTGGACTCTTTATTGAACTGGTTGGATCCCCGCGGCTTCAACGAACTCAAATTACGCAAGGAACTGCTACTTTACAAAGACAAGATTGTGGAGAACATGGAGAATAGAGCACGGTATCTTGGCTCTCATGATAAGACGAGCAATGAAAAAGAAACAGAGAAGAAGGACGAAGCCAAGCGCATGAGCACACGAACAAAAGCTCAGGCCAGCCCAGAGCCAACTCATTTCCGCTGTCTCGACTGGACTAACACAATGGCCATTGACGAGCTTGGCCATCTTCACAGTGAGCCGCCGCCTCCACAAAAACCACGTAAGGGCGGGAGAAGGAGTCGCGGCTAGATGTATTGTATCATTCCGAACGTATCTAGTCTCAGTCCGGCATGGGAATGCGCTCGCCGACCATGAGTCTCTTGAGAGGAAACAGCAAGGCCCCAAGAGATTATCAATAGCGGCTTACATATGGCTTTAAGCACCCGATAGGCTTCGGCCAGGACCCGGTCCTTTTGACAGCGCATTGCATCCTATCTCACTCTTAGAACCGGACTTAATCAGCCAGTTTACGACTCTCTTCCGATTCACATCCGTCTGTACTACAGCTCGATCCCAGGAGAAGCTCCCTCCTAGTTACCTTGCTCAGTTTTATCTACGAGTAGGCTAGCGGCAGCCTCATGAAAATGACAATCCAATTTCTTCCACATCAGCTCGAACGACGCAATCAGCCTCTACTTAGAATGTATCACTTCCAGAAAAACATAAGCCTCATATAAGCGAGTCTCGACCGCGGCATACGTACGGCTCATATCTCCACGGGAAACCAGTGGTGTATTTCATGTTTGAGGGAAGCTAAACCCACCAGCACCGACAGTCGAAGATATAAAGTGTTCCAACGTTCTCATCTCATTTTCGTGCTTTATTCCGTCTTCCAAATCAAAGCACACAATGAATGAGAGATTAGGCAGGAGATCTCCAAGCGTTCTACAAGTTTCACATAGATCAAAGCCACATATTTACAACCCGAAGCAAGTGGACTCTTCATAGTCTTTTTTATTTTTTTCTTGTTCTATATTTGGCTCCCGTCTCTTCCTCCACGCGACGAGGAAGGGAGTCCAGCATGGTTCGGCTTGGTTTATTCAATAGACAGGAACAGGGAATACTGGTGTGTGGTTGGGTAAGGAGGGAGAAACACATTACAGGAGCATGGCATGCGTCCCACAGATAGCGATAGCGTTGAATTGGAGGGATTATATGTGGTTTTGGAGTTATACAATTGGAATCAATCCCCCTTTCTGCGTCCCTCTATCCGTCTGTCTCTCGTGAGCTTTGGGCCATATCGATTCATCTGCTCTTATGACTATTGACTATTCGGGCGAGAGAGGGGGACATCCCTGATAACTCGGCTATATGTTATGATAGACTTAGAATTTTAACTCGTATACGCTGATCTAGTGACAGATAAAAGGAATGGATTCGGACACATAAGAGGAGAAAACCCGCATTGATATACATCCTTGATTTTGAGTTTTATGTGTCTGTTCCGTTCTTGTCAGCTTTGTAATGATGAGTGTAAATGAATAGTTCCGTATTCCTTACATCTCGAGTGAATGGGATACGGCGTCTTTACTTCTCGCATCGTTTTCCTCAGACCAACAATTCGAAGGTTCACCCTCAAAACGTAAAAGAGCTATTTAGGCCATTAGATTACTGGCGTCTCAAGTCGAGTGGTTTCATTGTCTCGCAGCTCCTTCCAAGACACAACTTGAGAAAACGGTGGTGTATTTTGAGGGGGACTATAGCCCCTCGAAGCAATTTTTATTGGTGTTTTTATATCTGCATGTCTCCCTAGATACACCTCGAGTCCTCCTCATACGAGTCTAGTCGTACGACACCTTGCATATCAAGTTAACTTGCACATGAGCCACTCTAGGGTCTACCTTGAGAAAATAAGTGAGCCGGGGCAAAAAACATACCAGCCGTATCTTTGCCGATCTACTACCGGTTCCTCATTAGAAATCGCAAAGATTATACCAGCCCTACCCTGCTTGCCGACCAGAATACTGTAGACCTCTTTGTTCATCGATTAACCAACCGGTCAGTCATTACAAACCACATAGAAACCTTGTGGCTTTGGTATTTATTTTCGTTTTTATGCTTGTTAATGTGTTCTTGTGCGGCTGTCATATTCGATTCGCCTTCACCTTATCCATTGCGTATCGGAGTCGCCCAACCGAGACGCAAGATTGATATGTTGTTGGAAGACAACGCGGTGATATCGATTTCCACACTCGAAAAGTACTGTGAGGTTAGTCGCGACACAGTTGAAGTACATTGACATTAGATGCCCCCATCATATTGCCCAAAGCATGATGGCAGGCATACTGTTGGGTTATAAGAAGTCTCAACCTGCGGCAGCAGCTGATGATTGTTGTCGTTTCGCTGGCGGCGGCGGGTGACCCTAGATTGCAGATTAGCAAGTTCCTCACAGAGTTGCCGGGACCGTTCCAAATTATCTGGTAGGAATTGGGAATGTCCGATATCCCGCCATCATTGCCCTACATACTTCGGTTGGTGCATTGCGCTTCTTCCGAGTTACTGGAGCCGCCGTACCGTTGGCGGCCGGTTTCTTAAACGGCCGGGTAGGTCTGACCTCTCCAGGTTCAAATACGTCCTCGGGTAGATTGATACTAGAATTTCTAAGCAATTGTTAATCCATAATGCTTGAGTCCACTTACTTCTTCACGTGCTGGACACTCAAGAAGTTCAGTTCGGCAGAGTATTTCTCCCATTCGCTGCACATCTGCTTAAACGTATTGACTTGATAAGACAAATCGAGGGATTTGGCACCTGGCAAATCATTAAAGCTCGGGTTAGAAATCCTCGCTAGGAGTAACAGCCAACAGTTGTTCCTAGAAGCTAGTCTAAGCGGGTGCTACACATACCTTCGGCAAGCTCCAGGCCAATGTAGTGGGTTGTGGTATACGTCCTTCTCGGCTGAGTGGCGTCTTCGGCCTTAACGTTTGGGTCTTGAGCATTAGCATCGACATTGACGCCATTCTCCCCTTTTGGCGCAGTAGAGTCGGCTGAATCCTCTTCGTTCTTAGCCACGTAGAGTAGACTGCCATTTTGAACCTCAGCACTCTCTTCATCAGTCTTAGTGAGGTGCTGCCGCTCGAATCCCTTGTTAAATGGACGGGCTAGGGCAACCGAAGGGTGGCGTTCTAAATCGCCGACTAGAATGCGGACTTTGGACTCTACAAAGCCAGACCAGATCTTGTGGGCTTCCTTGTTAGTGCTCGTGGCAATGACTGCAAGATAATACTTATGGTCTTGTGTGAAAAAGGTGTGCTTGACAAATAGATCTTTCCACTGGAGCTCCGAGCTTAGTATCTTGTCGGTGAGTTCAACGCCGCGTTCAAGTTCGCGCTGTATTATAGTCTTGGTAGACTTCGTAATGTTAAAGGTAGCACACATCTGGGGGTACGCAGGGGTGATGACAGGCATTAAGTGAAAGCTGTCGCTCTTGTAAACCTGACAGAATTGTGTCAGCGGAGTTGGTCGAGGAAAGGGCGAGATGGACCGACCTTTGGATTCCAGACGCGCACGTTCAGGGGCCCATCTTCCATGTGTTTGAGTTGTACAGGTATAGGCCACGGCCAGCCCTTCATGACTAGGAAGAACTTGGCGACAATGGTGGAACTTGTGGCTTTGGGATAGAGCTGACAGACTCGGGCTACCATCATGGCCCATACGACGCCTCCGGGAAAGCCAATGATATTGGCGTAGATGGCACGACGTTGGGCCCATAGCTTGATGGCACGTAAAGCGGTTCGAAAAGTGCTTTGCTCAGGTACGAGGTTGAGGATCTCTCTTGTGACCCGGGTTCCGTTGAGAGACCTCAGCTCGCGGTCATCCAGACCGCGCAGGTACTCGTTGCTGGTCAGCTGCAGCTGGTTATGTGGTGGAAACTGGGTCAGAGTGGCGATCCTAGAAAAGATGAGGTCAATGCTGATGCCCCAGTATTCGAACTTGATGATGGGCACAAAAGCCTCCTCAACAGCGGTCAGGTTGGTAATAGCGCCGGGCGGCGCCATCTCTTTGAGCAGATCGGGGAAGTATTTGAAGTAGTCGTCGCGAGTGACATAGCGAGGAGCAGTGACGAGGGTGTCGATATCGGAGCCAGGGCCGTAGACACCCAGGCAGAAGCTGCCGTAGGTGAAGACCTCGCCTCGTGCATCTCGAATGAGGACCTCGTTGTGTGGCTCTTTGGCTCGGGCAACCTTGCGGACAAACTCGTCGGCTATGCGCTGCAGGTCGTTGACGACCTTCTCCCTACATCACCCGAGGACACTGTCAGTGAGGGCCAGCCAGTACGTGGCTCAGAGCAGCGGGGACAGATCTGCATACCTTTTCTTGGACTCGGAGGCGGTTTCGAACGTGTTTTGACGTCTCAGCTCCTCGAGGAGCAGGGTGGTGAATTGTGTCTCGGCGGGCGTCGGGAGAGCCGAAGATATGGGCTTCGTGATGCCCCATGTCCTCTCTGTGGTTTCCATTAGGGTGCGGCTGCGACGCACGCGCGTGGACGGTGTTCCGGTCGTTCTTCGACGAGGCGAGCGAGGACAATGTCTCTGTATATCAATGCGCTGGAAGAACAGCTATGATCACAGTGGAACGCGGGAATGGTGGGATCGGGGTAAACGGGGCCGAACAGCCAGCAGCGCCAACAACAAGCTGTGGAGAGAGTTGGTGGTGTGTAGTGATATGGGGGGTGCTATGGTGTCGAAAGTCGATTGCTGGAGATATGGACGGAGTGAGGGACACAGGTCGGGGAGGGGGGGGGAATGATCGATTGATGATGATTCGCGACTGGAAACGAAGGCGGCGACGGCGACGAGAGTGAAGAGAGTCGGGGTGAAGACGCAGATGAAGGTGAAGAGGATGCTCAAAAAACGATCGCTACGCTGTGAGATTATGCCATGTCATTCAAATATGCTGCCGTATCCTGTATTCCGTGTTATCCTATATGCCGTGATCCGCAATGCTGTATTCTGTAGTGCAGAAAGCTGACTTGAAGCCGCGAGAGTGGGTTCATTCGTTTGTTGGCTTTGCTGGATTGGAGTCGACAGACACGCCCGAGACCCGTTATGAGTCCAGAGACTGCCACGCAGTCCTGCGATATCGACGTGATGGGGTGTGCTGGGGTGTGGCGGATGGGGAAGAGAGATGATGTGGAATGGGGAGAATAAGTAGTGGTGGTGTCGTCGTGTGTTATGTAAGGTGTGTTGTGTTTTGTCCTCTCTGTGTGAGAGGAAGAGAAATAGAGACGCTACCGGCCGCCATCTTGACCTATCAAATAAAAATAGAACTAACTTGGTACATGATCTCAGTGTGATAAAGTGGAAACTAACCTAAATAGGTAACTACTTTTACTGGTACCTAACCTAATTGGCGCAGTAAACATAAATAATAGCAACGATCTGAACTCAAACACGATGCCCAAGTAACTTTTCCCTGCTGAACTTTTAGGATAAAAAAGGAGAATAAGAAAGAGAAAATAAGGATTGAATAGAAAGCAAAAGAGAAAGGAAATCTCATATATTTACATAAGCTAGTTATACCTATATTAATATATGCATCTGTCAATCTATCTACTGTACACCATGGGTAAGAAGCAGGTTTAGGTTTATCAGTACCTACATGCATATATTTCCATGCCCTTAGTTAAGGTGCATGATAGCCAGTTAATATAGCCACATAGGCTTTTGATCAAGATCATACTTTAGTGAGTCCATACAAGGGTAAAAAGACCTACAATAAGAAACTAAGAGTTAATCCCAGACATGCTAACACACTCCATTGACTTTTCCATAACTCGACACAGGCAGGCAGTACAACTTATTGAGGTTTATGAAGCTTCCAGGTCCCATTTATCGAACTCTGACTTCTGATCAAGCCCCCAGCTCTACAGTTTGATACAAATGTACAACTAAAGAGACACAGCTTCCCAGGCGAAACATAGCTGAAGGGTACATACCCCGGTATGTACCCTAAAAGTAGCATGCGGTCATTGACGCCGGTCGACTCTACTGAGTAATACAACAATAAAAAAAAGCCATCTAGTTAAACCGAACCAAGAGCTGTTGTTACTGCAGAATATCATGAGCTTCTACGCCACCCAACAGCTTTCAGTCTTATTCAAATTTACATGTTTCGAAGGGCAAGACACGAATTACTGGAATTTCTTTGTTTATATAGGGCTGGGTATTTAATACTGGATAGACTCCCTTTACAACAACCAACAATCAACACCCAACAACACATTACCATATCAAAGCCCAGACTTAGAGAAAGGGCGATAAGCTTACACACGACACCCAGATTCAGCGTTCCTCATGCTATGAGTGGTATATGAAGACTTTAGAGGGAGTAGCCAGCACGGGATGAGAGGAATCAGAAGGGGGGAACAAATGAAATATACAAACAAAACTGCCCCTCGCATCGCATGGTGGAACGCTTAAAACCCAAGCCATCCGTCAACCAACTCTACAGCTTTAGCTTTCGTTGGCCAGCCATGCTTGGATACCCATAGCGCTAAACCAACCATACTCAAGCTGCCTAGTACTTCCACAGCCATCCAGCCTTTAGCTTTAAGGTCGGCTGCCACTTGAAGCAAACCCAATGGATCCTGATGTTGCTGAGTCTTTGACGCCGCATCTCGTCTACATCTTGCGTCTCTCCGTCCTCTATTCTTGGCTGCTCTCGTCCCGCTCGCGACCACAAGAGTACCGTCTTGCACGTACTCATGCAGCTTCTCCGTAAGCCAAACTGCTTGCTCCCCACGGGTAAGAGTCTCGTATTGTAGCCGCTCGCTCGTTAGGCCACGCTGTAGCTCGGTAGCCCAATCTGCTACCCCAACCCGCGCCATACCATTGCCTTGCTGTGGGTGGACACGTCTGACAAGCGATAATGGAGCGGGTGGGGCTAGGGGTCTATAAAGGTCCCGGGGCCGGCGTGGAGTTAGCTCCCGCCACTGTATATATTTTCTCGCCGCTGAATGACGGAGCCAGGATGCCCCATCAAGACTGAAAATCTTTTCTACCAGAAAGGCGAGATCCGTCGGTATCAGTGGCTGAACATAGTCGGGACTCATGAGAAGACTTGCATCCATGACATCGTGGTCGGACGCCGTCGCACTAGAGGCGGTGTAAGGGATCGACGGTGCATGCTTTCCCTGGGGGGCCATAGGTGTAAAGGTGAATAATTGAATACCAGCGCCCCTAAGCTGTTCGGTTATTTCCTGTTTGCATGCTGTGGTTTGCTCCTTGGAGAGCAATTCAGCCTGGTTCAAGATAGGGATAACATTCGTCAGGGGTACCAGGCGGCGAATATATTCGAGGTCGGCTGCCTGCAAGGCTTCGGTTTCGTGTTAGGCATTTTTCTTTTCTAACACAAGAGCAATTACTTACTATGCGATATAAGATAGAGAACGGCATCTACCTGACAGCCTCCGCTCCCCGCGAGCATGTTAACTAAGTCGGAGTCACTTAGGTCATCCGATGACACCTTGGTCAGGTGGGATTCAACATAGTCGACGCAAGACATGATCGTCTCCATCACCTGGATGGATAAGTGAGTGCTTATTCTCGTCAGCAGCAAGCGAACAACATACCGATTGTCCACGACTATATCCCGGGGTATCGACGAAGCAGATATTACGTTCTAGTATATTATCTCCTAGTCTCTTCCGCTTATACAATACTCCCGGAGAATCCAGCTCTTGCCACCATTCTGGGTAAGGTTTTGTGCTAGCGTGGACTTCAGAAATGGTAGTTGTTGATAGAGATTCTCTTTTCGGCGTGGTCATATCGGGCTGCAACCCTCTACTAAATTCACCTAGGGGCTGTATGGGATCTACATGTACGATATGATGACAAGCTTGGACGATGGCTTTCAGTAAAGACGTCTTGCCGACACCTGTAAGGATGGACTGTCAGAGGAGCGCTAGCAGCAGACAGAAAGGGGCATACCGGAATCGCCCGCCAACAGGATCTTCAGCCGCCCTAGGTTCTTGCCCGTCTCGGTGAAGGGGCGACGGCTCGGCATCATAACGCTGGGCATGACGAGCTGTGGAGCGCTACCGCTGTCCAGCATACTCGCAGCAGAGGCAGGCTCGCCGGCGGATGCCCGGTCATCGTTTACGGAAGGGTCCGAAAGCGAGCTGGTAAATGAGTTTCTGCGCGATGAAGAAATGCTTCCGGCAGAGCCGGCACAAGAGGGACCGAGCGTTATAGGCGTGATCGGGCGTGAGACGGTAGATGGCTGGACTTGAGATGGGAGTGAGACAGGACTCTGGGAGAAGAAGGAGGACCTCGAGGACGGGGAGCGCGAAGGTTCGTCACCTCTCTGCTGAGCTCTATCGTTTGCCCGGACCGGCTCGGTAACCTTCTTCGAGTCCCTGGAATGGTGTGGCACTACGACGCGCCCACCGGGATCGACGCGGGAATCGAGGGACGCCTCATCGGCGATAAAGAAGGACATGTGGCTATTAGGTGCTGAAGCGTTGGTCAGATGGGCATCTTGGTCGAAGAGGTGCCTGGGAGCACGTTGTCGTTGACGAGCACTCCAGGTGTCGTCGCCGCGCAGCGGGCGCATAGTGACAGATATATGAGCGAGAAAGCGTGAGAGAATAGATATACTGGGACGCCAGCAGTCTATCCCATCGGCGATTCAGAACTTGTAAGGGGTTTAATAAAAGACGGCCTCGAGAAGCTAGGTATACGCAACAGTAATAAGGCCCGGCTAGGGTGGAAGGACGGAACGACAAAACACATTTAACAGTAGACTACGAGCTTAGTGAGCTTATTATGTATGATTTGGTGGGATCAAGACTAGACAAGCTTCAAGATAACATAAGAAGCGTTTAAGACTATATGTGCTGACTGAGTAGACGCCATCGAGGGGTGAATTGATGGGAAGTTTAAATGCACATGTGCTCGTATGATGTTGAGGTCTCCAGGAGGTGATGTCGAAAACACGTTGGTGGATTGATAGCCTATGGTACCTACATTAATAGGGTAGGCAGGTAAGACACGGGGAGGGGAAGAAAGACCCCGCATGATTAGGTAGGTATCCACAAGGGTGGTTTTAGATCAGCAAGAAGACGGTGTGGCTGTATCATCCATTCAGGAATAGTGGATTTACCACACTAATACTAGCGCAAAGAGGAGAAACTGGGAACTAGTTTTTGAAACGGGTACAACTGCTTTAAGTGGTGTTAAAGGCATAAATTTCTCTCGAGGATTCTCCTTAATATGATGTTATTTATTTTGACACGGGTCGCATGGGATCCTGCAGACTATCATCACCTATTCAATCAGTTATTCAGGATTTAATGCCCTCAGTTCGAGCGCTGTCTCTTCGCTGGCCTGATCAAGTTTGGAATTTGACTCTCCAACCATGGGATGACAAGAACGTCAGGGTCTCCAGGCCGCTGGAAACTGGTTCCCAGAGCCGAACGGGTAGCCTGAGTGGTGACTGAAGAGCCAAGGCGACGTCGCTTTAGTGGGAGAGGCATACCGTACAAATAGTAGTTCATGTCGCGGTCTATGCATATTTGGTGCTCGCGATTATAATTCAGGCATTTTGCCTCAACTGCCGCCGCTGCATCTCGAAGGTAGCCACGAAGCTCTCCAATGGCATAGCCAACCATTATCTTCTCAAATACGGCCACAACCTTCTCTCGCGTGAAGTCATTGCCGCTCGCCTCGAAGAAGTTATCGTACAGGAACTGCAACGGATACCCTTCCACTATTGGGGCCATATTGGGGACATCATTGGCTTGTGTGTCTTTATCCTGCTCTTCGATTCGACAAGCCCGATGGACATTGACTTTGATGCCTTTGCTAGTTGCTATAGCCGAGAAAACTCGGACTTTGTCGAAAAAGGTCTGGAGGTGTTCTTCGCCAGCTTCTCTGAAAAGCTCGTACATGACGTGCAGAGACTGGCTGGAATTGTTCAGGACTTGCGAAAGCGCAGTTGGATCGTCAAGGGTCTTGAATGAGCTCTTTGCTTCAATCGTCACAAAGTGGAAGACGCGAACTTGACTCCCTTGTGTGTCTCCTTCATAACAGAACAATTGCCTCGTTAGCGGGGGGATCTGTGACCACTATCTTGGATCGAAAATGGCGTCTCTATCGAATGCTAGAGCTAGATCTGGCTTTGGTGCTGTGAGAACTTCTGTATCGTTTCTACGAAACGCCATTGACGGCATTGGTAGGCACTTCCACGTTCTTTCAACAGCAAAATCAAGAACAGGACTGCGGGGTTCCCCGGTTTTGTAGATAAATCGATGTCGGTCAATCATCGACATTAGGATTGTCCGTTGAAATACGGGTTCACTTAGGTCCTTGTTAGTTTTCTCTAGGTCATAATTCCAAGCAAGCTTATGACGTTCTCTTTCAAGCTCTGTTTCCTCGATGACCTCAGGAGAGAGCGATTTGAGTTGATCAAGGTATGCGTCATGGCACGATTCTAATGCTACATTGCGATCCCTAAGTCCATCTTGAAAATTCACCACGTCCGATGGGTTGACTCGGCCGCCGTTTATGCCCACCGTAGGATCTGCTAGGACTTGTTCGAGGAGCTCGAGTGTTGAATCACTTAGAGGTAGAAGATTCTGTTTCTGAAGTTTCAGACTCGGAGAAGTAAGGGCGTAGTTGCTCAATGTCCTCGTAGGAGCGTAGCCACGGCTCAACGTCCTCAGGTATAGGGGCTTCGAGAACCCTTTCTCCGCTACGGTCACCAGAGCGATGGGACAAGTCGCGCTCTGCAGCCTTAGCCAATCTCAAAGCCCGTCGGCTTTCGCGGAGGATATGTTCTGGGTCGCTCTGGAAGGAAAGCTCTGCGACGCTCACTCTGGCTCTTGTACGTGGCCGAGTAACTGTAGAGCTTTGTTACGATATTAGCGATAATGGCCCCCAGGTCTGATAATACTACATGGTAACTTACTCTTCCGCTAAACGAGCCATCACGGACTGGACTGGGCGAGAGAAAAGAGATGGTCTGCGGCTCGGGCGGGGTAGACATATTGTTTCTATCCCTTTTTGTAGCCGTCGTGGCTATCAAAGGGATGTTTGTTTCTATTCGAAGGGATGTTTGTTTGCATTTGAAGGGATATTTGTTTGCATTTAAAAATTTATTTATTTAAAGAGATGTTTGTTTGCATTTAGTGATCTCCATGGTGCCTTAGCTTGCCCCACAACACAAGCTTCCAACACTAACCTGGAAGAACCTAGCTTAATTAGGTACTTAGTATATGTATGTATATACCTTACCCAGCTAGGTACAAAGGTATTTACTACGTACATACCTGGGTAGGTACCTACCTACCTAATCTCATGTACCTACATACCTGCATAGGGTCGCTTAGCCGCGCGCTACAGTGGCTTCATTACTCGCATATCTGAGTAGCTAGAATTGCCCCTCCCTTCAACAATGTTTCAATATGCTGTTGAGCCAATAACCAGACATCAATCTACCGAGCATCCTTCCCACCTACATAGAAGCCTCTGCATCCTACGCTTCTCTGCCATTTCTGAAGGCCAGTTCTGTCTCAGTCCTGGACAAACCTATCTATCTGTCTTTCGAATCTGTTCTTTTGCAGTGCCTTTTATCGCGTGCTTGGCGCGCCGCTCAGATTTGGTCGACAACCTGAACCAAGTACCCAGGCTTCGTCTCCTATCAGCCGCGAGCCAGCTCGCGAGTGTTTGCTGGCCAAAACTTAGACCCCTGATATATAGCGGTCAGCAAATCACTACGCAATCATGGACGCCAAGCGACATCCGAGCTCCTTTCAACAGCTCGAGAAGCTGGGAGAGGGCACCTACGCAACTGTACGTATTCCATACCCGAGGCTGTCCGCCACTTTTACTGCCTTGCTGACGAGCCTGTGCTCCGTGTCAGGTCTTCAAAGGCCGCAACCGGCAGACCGGTGAACTAGTTGCCCTCAAGGAAATCCACCTCGATTCGGAAGAGGGCACCCCTTCTACCGCCATCCGCGAGATCTCTCTAATGAAGGAGTTAAAGCACGAGAACATCGTTGCTCTCCACGATGTCATCCACACTGAGAACAAGCTGATGCTTGTTTTTGAGTTTATGGACGGTGACTTGAAAAAGTACATGGACACCCACGGCGAACGAGGTGCCTTAAAGCCCATGACCATCAAATCCTTCATGTACCAGCTTCTCAAGGGTATCGACTTTTGCCACCAGAACCGTGTTCTGCATCGGGATCTGAAGCCCCAGAACCTCTTAATCAACGGTAAAGGTGCCTTGAAGCTGGGAGATTTTGGCCTGGCGCGTGCTTTCGGCATTCCCGTCAACACTTTCTCTAACGAGGTCGTTACCCTGTGGTATCGCGCTCCTGACGTTCTGTTGGGTAGCAGGACGTACAACACCAGCATTGACATATGGTCCGCCGGCTGTATAATGGCCGAGATGTACACGGGTCGCCCCCTGTTTCCCGGAACCACCAACGAGGACCAGATCATCCGCATTTTCCGCATCATGGGCACGCCCACCGAACGCACTTGGCCTGGTATAACAAACTTCCCCGAATATAAGCCCACATTCCAGCTGTACGCAACGCAGGACCTCAGGGTAATCTTGCCACAAATTGACCATCTCGGCATCGATCTCCTTAGTCGAATGCTTGTTCTTCGCCCGGAAAATCGCATTAGTGCCCACGAGGCATTGCAGCACCCTTGGTTTTCCGACCTGCTTATGCAACAACATCAGATGCAACAGCAGCAACAGCCGGCCATACACCCACAGTCTAGAGGCTACGTGCCACAGGCAGTGCCCCCTCAAGGTTCATATGAGTCGGGATATTAGTGGTACAAACCTCTGAACCCTTAGGGATATTCGGTTCCTGAAGTAGCTGCTTCGTGTCCTGGGAGTTAGAGAAAGCGTTATGAAAGACAACACATCCTTTGTGTGTAAAGGACGATTCTGAGTTTGTTGAGTGGGTAATAATTTGAAGAGTACTCTCTGTTTGCCTTGAGTCTAGAGCGACTCATATGAGGATAAACTGACTAGTTGAGCGCAAGCAAACGGGAGAAGGCGTTAGGGTGTACCGGCCGAGCTCGTTGTAGACTCTCTCGTGTGGCATTTACAGGTTGCGAGCGGAAAGGTGTTTTCTTCATAATCAAAGCTCTTCTCACGCTATGTTCTCCCTTCCTTTAGTCCTGCTCAGATAATTATATCACGCTGCGAGCCTTTCTGGAGAAGGCTAGCAGACAGAGGACTTACACGTTTCCCATACCTTTCTCACAAAATGTCACTCGCCACTTTAGCATTATTCTATATTCTATTGATTATTGCCTCTTGTTGACTAGACTGTCATCAACATCGCTCTTAAACTTATCCTTTTTAGGCTCCCTCCTCCATGTATCGGCGAGCTCGAATCCTCGGGGCTCTTCTTCAGAGTAGCCCAGACTTCTCCGGACCTTCAAGACCTCCTCTCGCACTCTCCTGGCGACCTCGATCCGTAACTTCACAGCCTCGTCTCCGTATTTGAGTTCCTCCGACAATTCCCCCAGGGCCAACGGCATCTGAATCTTGGATTGCTCTCGCCTCACCAATTCCTGCCACCGCGCACGCAAATCCCCGAAGATCTTCTCCGTGTCGACGGGCTCGCCGAACGCGACTCTAAACTTGACGCCGAAGCGGGGCAGGAAGCGCGGCCAGCCCCTATCCTCGGGCATCATGTGTTGCGTGCCGTCAATGAAGATGGGTAGGACGTCCGGCATAGGCTCACTCTCTAGAATCATGCGCGAAACGCCCCACTTGAAGTATCGCATGAGCATCTTGGGATGTTGGTGGACACATGCTTCGGGGAAGACGTGGACCCAGCTGTGTCGGTTCTCCGCATAGATAGGGGGTAAACCGGGGATGTCCACTGCATCTGCTACCGCTGTGCTAGAGAGGGGAGGCTTAATAAAAGGCCGGGCTGACAGTAGCCTGATGGCTTGTGGCACGGTAGGCTGGAAAAGCCCACCATGAGGCGAGTATTGAAATCGATGTGTGGGTAATACCTGGCCGGCAGCAAAGAATGCACTTAGGAAACTGGTACTGGCGTTAATGGGGTGAAGAATCGTGCAACGGGCTGGGCAAGCAGTTTCTCACCTGTTCTTAAAACATATGTCATGGGCGCCCAGACCCCAGCGATGATTGGAGGGATTAAAGGCGTATCCGAAGGGCAACACTCCCCACATTATGGGATCGTCAGTGCTGGTGATTTCGAATAAATTCGCTCGTCAGATTTGAATTCTAGTGAATAAATGGATAAATAGATGTATGAATCACTAGCTACATACACGCTTATGTGGTTACAAACTGGGCAAGGGTCGGTATCAGTGACTGGCTAGCTAACAATGAGCGCAAGAAGCTTACCGGTAAGGAGACCTCTCTGTCTCTTGCTAACATCTTTCCGCTTGTCCAGTATATCGAGGAACCCCTGCAGTCCCGTGACTTCGACTGAGTTGAGACCGTATATGAAAACGCGCGATAGTGAGGCCGTCAGGCCCATGATCAGAGACGATGTCACACGCCTGCTGAGACTGGGCTGCGCCGGGAACAGCCGATTTGGCGAAGTTGAAGACGTTGTCGGCGGCATAGTGGATGTCGGTAGGATTGTAAAATTGTGTAGGTAGACTTCTAAGATGCTGGGGTTCTTATAAGAAAGATGTGAGCTTAGAACGGGGCTTACCAGCTCGGTTTACCCCCTCGCTCGAACTTTTAAAGACTTTTCTAAATGGGAAAGAAGGACATAGCATAGATGCATAAAAGAAGACGAGAATGTGTTAAAGAGTGTCGATAACCTTTACAGGAAATAGCAACTACATGTCGAATCAATGAAAAAGTAACCTACAACTATGCATGCAGCATTAGGATTGGTTGATGGGGCGGCCGCTTCTGTTGGAACAAGTTGAGCTTGCCAAGAATTAGAGTACCCAACTAAAGCTGAAACAACTTGTTTCAAGTTATGTAATATCCTATTATATTGATAAAAGCGATTTAAGATTCAGTGACCTCAACCACATACTTTCATTTCTAAGCTCTACCTTAGCTGCCAGGTCAACAATTAACTTTATACAAAAATAAACAGCACCCATGGAATCAAGCGTCCTACTCCCCATTTGACACTGCCATCTCAATTCCACACAGCCATGTCTCACAGTACGTTTCTTTCTCTCTCTATTTAGCTCTACGAGAATGCAACCCGAGCTGCTAACACTAAAGCAACAGGCAAGCGCAACACCTCCCGCGCAGTCTTCACCTCGTACGAGCGGGAGCTAGCGCGAAAATCATGGACAGCGACATCCGCCCGTCTGAACCGCGAGAGCTTCCTCCCCTTCTCGGCCTGTCGGCTATGTCTCGAGACCGCCATCGACCCCACGTCGTGCGCCCACGGGGACATCTTCTGTCGCGAGTGCGCGCTCAGCAACATCCTGGCACAGAAGAAGGAGATCAAGCGCCTGGAGAAACTGAAGGAGCAGGAGGACCGCGAAGCCAAGGAGCGCCAGGCGCAGCTAGACGCCGAAGCGCACGAGCGCGCGGTGCGCGAGTTTGAGATGACGCAGAACGGCTTCGACGTGCGATCGCGAAGCACGAGCACCGCCGCCCCGGCCTCGACTTCCACATCCACCTCCACCCCCAAGCCTAAGCCAGCACCGACGCCCACGTCCACCAGTCGCGAAAGGGAGGCGTCCGAGGGCGAGCGCCAGGGCACGTCAGCCGGGAAGCGCAAGTTCGAGATGGACGAAGACGAAGTCCAACGCATCGCGGCCGAAGACCGCGCCAAGGCCCGGAAAGCCATCGACGATGAGAAGGCCGCCCAGCCGACGCTGCCTTCGTTCTGGGTCCCCAGCATCACGCCGTCGAGCAACACCCGCGACACACTGCACGAGGTGGTAAAGAAGGCCAAGGCGAGTCCAATATGTCCCGCGTCGCCCGAGGACAAGCCACATACGTACTCGCTGCACTCGCTGGTCACTGTTCGCTTCGCCACGGAAGACGACAAGGACAGGAGCCAGAGCAAAGGTGAGAAGGCGGCGTGGATATGTCCCTCGTGCAAGAAAGGCCTGGGGAATTCGTCCAAGGCTATGTTGGCGAAACCCTGCGGACATGTATTATGTGGAAGCTGTGTTAAGAAATTCATGAAGCCTAACAAACACCACGATCCCCACGCCACGGAGCCCAACGCTCTCAGGTGCTACGTTTGCGATGCCGACCTCACTGATCATGGAGGTGCTAACCACGAGGAGAATCCGAAGGGTAAGAAGAAGGAGAAGGATAGGATAGAGCCCGGTTTAGTTGAGCTGAGGAGCGAAGGCACGGGTTATTCGGCTGGTGGTGCCAACCAAGTACGCAAGAATGGCGTTGCTGGGTTTCAGTGCTGAGCGATTCGATTTGCGCTACATGATATTCAATTCATGGCTCGCCTTCGAGAACGTGGTGATTCGCGCCACTATAATGCGCCTCTAGTTCACCGAAAACCTAACAGGCGAGCTGGACAACAAGAGATAGAATACAAAGGCTCAGCTCCGCAGCTGTAAGTCCAAACCAAATCAACCCCGTATACTCCCTAGCCATCCGAATTTTTAAATCTATTTACATAATATACATGTTACAAATGCAGAGAACGACCTTCTCGTTAACACCTCTACTCCAGGCTATGCAAAACAGGAAGTGACTGGCGACATCTTGCCTGGGTTAAAGTCCTGTCCATGTTTGCATGTCGTCTGATTTCCATCAATGAGGTCAGCAAAACGACTCCCTTGTAGTCTAAGGCATGTTGAGTTTGACCCAACTCGTCGTCACGTCCTCCGCCAATAAAATGGGATTGCACGACGCAGCGCATTATGTTGCAGTGCCGTCCCCTTGGATCGCCGCTTCCGGAGCTCTACCAAGGCGCCGAGGACAAAGATATACAACTTAAACAAGAACTTATGCACCACGTCTTTGGCGAACATGGTTGTGCCGTGGTTAAAGAAGCCCTTGAGCAGCTCCGCTCCAACACCGTCGTACAGGGCACCAATGCCTTCAGTTCGGATAATGTAGGCTACGGTGCCGAAGACGCTTCGTTGGGCAAGATTTTGCACGGCGCGGACCGCCTTTGGCTTGTTCTCGTCGGCCTTATCTACTACATCTCGATCGCCCGCGACGCGTTCGTCGAGCGTCGAGTTAACTTCGTTTGCGTTGTTCGGTTGATTTTCGTCCGACTCATCCGAATCCAACGGTATACCGGCTTGAAGCCTGGTCTTGGCGATCTGAAAGGGGTACGTGACGAAACTGGATATGGCCTTGCTAGTCGCTGCAAACAGGAAGGTCAATCGCGGACCCGGATCATCATATGTCTGTTCAGCGAATGTGGCCTTCAAGAATTCCTGGAGAAAGAACGTCAAGCTTGGGTTCAGCGTCAGCACGAGGCTAGCCGAATACCCCGACCAGAAGCCAGCGATGCCTTTCTCTCTCTTTATGCTGCGCACAATTTCACGAACGCTGGAAGTATTATCCGGACCGAGGAGCGTCGCAGTCTGCTTACGCGTGACGACATTAGCTATGGGCGTAGTGAAGCTCCGTGAGCAGGCGCCCGCGGCCATACCGACCGCCAGCTCCTCTAACACGCCTAAGCCTCTGCCTTTCCCGCGTCCAGCTCTTCGGCGTGATCGTAGGCGAAAGGCACGGAACCACTCATAGAAGAGAAAGAAGAGGAAAGAGTCCAAGACAGATTTGGGAGCATCTAAATGGAGAGTCAGCGATTTTGCTCAAGAATACTGGGGGGGTGGGGGGTTGGTTCTTTTTCTTCTTCGTCTTACCTTGTGCCAGGCCAGTATAGAACGCTCTCAGCCCGCCATCGCATTCGGAGCTCCAGATCTGCGAAAAGGCGTCGACGATGCCGGCGTACTCGGCCGTCGGTTGCTTCGGCTGCTGATCTTGACCATCTCGAGCCGTCGCCTGATGGTGTTGTTTCTGCTGTTGTGAATCGATCCGTTCGCTTAGAGGATCGTGATCGTCGGGAGGAAGTGAGGTACGAGCTGGAGTTATATGAGTAGGAGCCGAAGGATCGCGACCCGCCGGAGGACCGTGATCGGGTCCCGGATCTGCGCCGCCGCGATCGCGACGACGCCGGCTGCGGCGGCGGAGTTGCCGCTGCACCTGCAGGCGCGCGATCACGAGGGACAGGGGATACAGACTGCATGTCGAAATCAAGGTGCCGAGGGATCCGGATAAGGCGTGGTGGAGAGCTGGTAAGATGCTATTGGCGGAGGGAGATAGGGGTAGTGATGATTGTGGTGGTGATGGTGATGGTGACGGAGCCATCTCCTGCGTTTCTTCTTTCTCCATGGCACCCGACTTATACTTGAATGTGCGAGGGGTCTGGTCTAAGCGTAGATCACTAACGGCTAAAAATAGTATCTCCGTGTATAAGGCGGTACGTATCAGGAGAAGAGAAAGGAGTGGCGATGCCAATTGAGTTGTCTGGCGGGTATGTGTCTGTTTGGACCAGATGCTCCGATACTATCTCACTCCTGAATTCATTAGTTGGCTCGTCTGTGTGTGAGTGTGTGTGTGTGTGTGTGTGTGTGTGTGTGTGTGTGTGTGTGTGTCAATTTAGGTCCGGCAACGTGGTTGGGCAATGAACAACGTCGAACGAGTCAGTCGAGCCAAGTTAGGTTGCAAAGCGTTGTGCTGTCTTGTCCTGTCCTGTCGACCTGATCGACCTATTCGCCTTGCTAGATGTCACGGTGTTATTGGATGTCGTCTTAATATCGGGTTTGCGCCGGGCCAAGGGATTTGAAAAGCCGGGTGAAATTTTCAACAGTCTTATATACCGCTGGATCACGTAGTATTCGGAACCCCTATTGGAATTACGGCGACGGCCCATAACGAGTCGCGTTACAAATATATTGTGTTTTGGTTTTTCTATCTAGGGATTGTCACGAGTAAAAGTAACCGAGGCTCGTCTGCTAAATCCACCTACGTCATTATCATTAATTGAAGTTAGACAACTTTCCCCACATCTCCAGGTACACTAAATTGGTCTAGACTGCATAGCATAGGCGGCAGACTAGTACATAATATCCAGCAGCCCATGCAATACGGCATTCAGCATCCAGGATACCTATGCAACGTAGACTTTACAATGTTCATAAGGCAGCCAAGCCACAGATTCCATGAGCCCTGGCATACATAACTCAACGACTGAATCTTCCAGGGCCAGAGGCAAATGCTACCAAGAACTATTGTGACTTGCTTGCTTCAATATTCATACCCCACACCTCTCGCGAAACAGCGACACGTGTCGTGTGCATCTCCATACACCCTATCTAACATCTAGAGTGAACTAAGAAATGGGGGTAGAGGACGATATGGACCCATTAAATATACAACCATGTACTTCACATTGTGGCTGGCTAAGTAGACATTGATATACAGAGCTTCTTCGTAGCCAGGAGGTTCCCAATATTCCCCTATATCATGCCAGACCATGCTACGCTACATTGTATTCTGAAAACCCATCGAAGGGGCGTAAACGGATAGCCTTCGGTATTGCAGATTATTCGTTGTGCCGTGTCGATGATGCCTGCCCTAACCTAAGCTATCCCGTGCCGTAATGAGAATGAACCTAACGCCGCCAACTTTCGCCATTAAAGGCGAAAGCAACAAGACTCCCAATAAGCTATGAATATAAATGACGTGTGATGTGGTATGTGCCCAGGAAACGCCGCGCCATTGCCCAAAGTCGTTTTCGTTATACAATGACAGCTCTTCATCCACCATTCAACGACATAAGTTAGCAGGGTCCTGAAGATGCCTCGAACCACGCTAAACCCACCAAGCGCCAAATTCCCATAAGATCTGTTCCACACCTTTCCCGTATCCAGTTGCGGAGAAACCCCCGATCGCGCATCCTAGGCCCGGCTGCTAACCGATGGCCGCCGCGAGGCCGCTTGCATGCTAAAGCTCGACGACCTTCGAGCACTATGCATCATGGATACATCGGGTTCACCAGGTGCGTCCAGGTCCATGGCGTCTTGATTCACGCCATTCAGTTTCTGCACGCCAAAACCGACTACCTTGAAGATGTTAGTACGGCCGCCATTAGTGGCCGTCTGTAACTGTTCGCGGAGCCTTGCTAGCTGGTATGTCCGTCTGATGGGCGCAAAGACGGGCTGCGGTAATACGGGTTGAGGATTCCATCGGGCCAATGCGCTCATGACCGCTGCCGTTTCCTCGTCCGAGTCTACCGGCCCACCGTTCGCTTCGTCGTCCTCTTCGAGGGGCGCATTGGCGTCCAGTGCCGCTTCTGCACGCTCCAGTTAATACCTGGCACCGCTGCTATCAAATCAGAGACTGTTGGGACTCACTCTGTTGTTTAGCCTGGTTCTTCTTTTGATAGGCGGCAAGCAGCATGTCGTATGGGAGAGAACGGCCAGCAACAGCACGCTTGGCACCCATACTGTGGCTCTTGCAAGTCAAGGAGCGTGCACACGGCTGGCCGTTTGGCAGAAGAACACCGCACTGCTTCTCGACATCAACAGGCCCTACATGTAGGTTCTTGATTAGCACGGAATTGTCATAGAATGGGGCAACTTATGGCGATGAATATACAATAGAGGCAAATGGATCGATAAGACAGATAGACAGATGAATGAACCAATGACCACACTAATTAATGGAATACCTTTGGGTTTAGGAACCTTGGGTTTCGGCTCTTCCTTTTTCTTTTTGTTCTTGGGTCCCTTGTCGGCATCGGTATCGGCTTTGCGCTTCTTCCCCTTGAGCTCGCCATCGGGCTTCTTGCCGCCGACCTTTTTCGAGGCTTTACCGTTGGTCTTCTTGTCGGGCGAGCCATCATCGTCGTCATCGCTATCATCGTTCATCTTGGCATCGCCATCTTCGTCGGCCTTGCGTGCTTCTTCCTCGCGAGCTTGTTCTTTGGCACGTTCGCGGGCCTCCCGCGCCTCTTTCTTACGTTGTGCCTTCTCTTTCTTGATTTTCATGCAGTTGTCGATATGGGGCTTAGCGGCGATCCTGATGACACCCTTCCTGCAGAGTTTGCACTGGTGCAGGTTCAGGATGTCCTCGAGCGGCCGGCCGCTGAGGAAAGTCTCGCGCCAACCATCGTCGAGCAGGTTGACGATGGGGCATGGCGAGGGCGCCGAAGAGGGCGCCGACGGACTGGTGGTGCGTTTAGGTTTCTTCTCGTCTAAGACGGCACTTGTCAGTAAGTAGTTGTCTAGGCTCTTCTATCGCCTAGGCGAAGAGCGAACGCACCCTCGGCGACGCTTCCATCCCTCCAGTTACCCGGTTTCGTCTGCTTGGGCGCCGGTCTTTTGAGCTTAATGGGCCCGGCGGGCCTGACCTTGGCAGCCTTCTTTGACGCGACGTTGATGGTGCCCTCGTCGTCCGGACCTGCGTAGAAACAGAAGATGAGCAAGTGAGCAAATGCGCGTCAATGATTTAGATTGCCGAAATGTGGGGGAACAGGTCAATTCCACCCTCACCTTTCCGCGCCTCGGCGGCCGTTGCCATGGTGGAGCAGTCGATGCTGGCGCCTAGAGTGGCTCGTGCCGTAGGCGGCGCTCGATACTATGTGCTCGCTTGATGAGCTAGATGGAAGGTCGCAGGCGCAGTATCGTATCTCGAGGGAGTGCGCAACATGGAATGATTGAATGGCGTTGTAGAGGTCCGAGGGTGGATAATACTCCACTCTAAGCTCAGATAGATACCTGCCGATGGTTAGTCAGCTGCCGCCGCCGCCGCCGCCAACCGGCAGCTGGACCCACATATCAGTAGGTAGACCATGTACTCCGTATAGGTGTCTACTAATGCACACAATATACGCTACAGATTGGTACTTGTCGTAGGAAGCAACATCATAATACCCTCATAAAAGCAATACATTGTATTGATAGGTATCCTCTAGAATAACAGAGCTACGATTTCATCACCGCTGCTGTACGTGCGCTGTCTACTTGTTAAGCCATGAAAAACTTCTGCGGATGTATAATATCAGGCCATCGTATAAAGCGTAAAGCGCCTCTTTCGGTACGTCGAAGCCCTAGATACATTGTCTGAGATATGTCTCTGTCGTGGATCTGACACGTCAATCCGTGGGCCTCCCGTTAAAGTGCCTTTTATCTTGGTCGTCGACTTCTAAGCTCTGTACAATCAAAGCAAAACGATGGCAAATGCGAAGAGAGTCGGCTTCAGTATGTAAGCACCGAAATCCGACTCAGCCGCGCATGGTATCAGAGGAGGGATAAGGGGTAGTCATGGATGACAGAACCGTAGAGACAAATAAACCACGAAAACAATCCCAACGCCAAACTTCCTTCCTACCCAGAGCCAACACGTGGTATAATGTGACCCATGCAATAATGCCTACTACCTAGGGACTCCTCACGACCCGCCCCATGCGCCCACAATACTCCAGAATGAACCCTTTGAGATGGGTCGGTCCCGCTCATGCCAAGCCCGAATCTGCTTCTTGGTGCGTTCAGCCCTTTCAACCCTAGCCGACTCAACACGGGCACGCTGCTCTTTCCAATGCGCCTCGGCCTTGCTGAGATATTGCCTATGCTCTTCGCCTTTTCTTTGCAACGCCAGCCACATCAGCTTCGAATTGATCTGGCTCGTGAGTAGCGCCATGCGCAGCTCGTCACGGAGATCCTGAGCTTCTCGTGTTAATTCGAGCTGGAACTGGGTAGCACGGCGGAAGAGCGATTGCGCGCCCAGAGTATGCCGCATCTGGGCGATGAGCCGACTGGGGAGGCCGATCATAGCGTCGCTCACCTCTCGAAACCCGTGCAGCACCGAGTCGGAGACGGATGCCGTCTGGCCACAGACCTGTTTTGACATGACATCCAACGCAGGAATGTACGTCTCCTCGACCCAAGATGTCGTTCCGTTCATAGAATCGACCACTCTCTGTGCAAAATCACGGACGAGCTGTTTTCCAGCATCGAGGGCTTCTGTGAATCGATAAGTTCCGAAGTTGATACGGAAGGATTCGTTAATCAAAGGCTTGCGTGTCGTCGCGATAGTCACAGCCAGCGCGCCATGTGCCTCTTTCAGAGGTACACGGATAAGGAAGCCTACGTCGATAGAAGACACCTTAGTAGGGATATCTTCCACTCCACGGCTCACTGCAATCATAATGGCATCCTTAGCAAGCCAAGACGACTTGATGTTCTGGGGGATCTTGATAGTGATCTCGTCTCGACCAGATAGCTCAGCTGAGCAGATGGTTGCTAACGCAGGAATGCTGGCAACGTCTGTCTTCGTATTGTCTTTCCCAAACGGGACAAACAAAAGACCGTTAGGAGAACTGGAGGTTTGCAACGCAGTATGCGTCTGCGAAACAGTGGATGTGGGTGTGGTGAGGGAATGTGTTGTTTTGGAAGAGGTAATGGGAACAGCGACAGAGACGGAAGCCACTGGAACTGTCGATAGTTCTCTGGGAACCGACGGAGTCATTAAGTAATACTTGGTGGCCAGTGCAAGGCTGTGGATAAGGATAAGACTAGATAGTATGGCCAGGGTCCGGCGCCTTTGTATGAGATATCTGAGGGTTGACTGAAAGATTCCATGGCCGTTTGGCGCCTTGGAGGAAGGGGGCGCCTCATTTTCCAACTCTTTAGCGGTCGGAAGTTCCGGGAACAATTCTTGCTGTGCAGGAGACAGGCCATCATCGGCAGATGAATGACCCCGTAGGACTGCAGATGGTTCATGGGTTCGAATGTGGTCGAGTTGAGACAGGGATGTGAAGGGGGAGAAGCTGGATAGAGACAGACTGGTGGGGTTCTCTAGGCTTTGGTTCACCATATTGAGGGTCTCGGCCTCTCCGGCATCGTCTTCTCGAACTTGATCGACAACGGTGGCATCAGATATAGTGGTCTCGTTCAGATTGGATTCCTCGTCATCGGATGAGTCGGTATCAACGTCAGTGCCGGTGAGGCTTTGGATGTCGTCGGATTTCTGGTAATCGAAGGAACTGGCTATAGACTCGGCCTGGCTCTCACCGTCGGTTCCAATAACATCGTATCCCAGCTCAGTCAAGCTGGGATCCTCATCTGGGGCGTTCCCGGGCTGCATTATGTCTGGTGAACTAGAGGAAACCCAGTTGGTCAACTGACGATTCCCTACCGGCCTCGGAAAACGAAGGCAAAGTACAGAGTCGGACAAGTCTTCGACGGTCGGGGGGTCGGGGTTTGGCTCGCTGTTGGCGAGGCGTGGGGTGGAGTGGGGTGACGTGGAAGACGAACAGTGCGGCCGTGGTGGTTGAACAGATCTCAGTGTATCGTCGGGTGTCTCGAGCTGTTCCATAACGCGATCGAAAGAGAAGCCGTCGGCATATCACGTCACACCTCGAGAGTTTACCGGAAGATGGGGTAAAGCACACGAGGAGGTGACGAGCTGTAGGCCCCGGAGTGGTGTACGGATTACGTGAGAAGTGAATGGGATTGCGGGACACCGAGCGTCTAGGAGAAGCAGTTAGCCATGTGTCACAGGTAGTCCAGATACGTCATGGGGCAATGGATGAGCCGCTGTGCACTTCAAGTCGGTTGTGAAATGGGCTATCACATGTGGTAGACAAGTGTGAAAGATTGCTCGATGGGAAGTGTGAGCGGGAGGTTGTATATGATCAGGACGAGAATTACGATGAGACAAATAGGCAAGGCTGGTACGGGTATCACCCAAGATATAAAGTCGAACTGGTGGAAGGCGGGGGGTAGCCCACAGAAACTCGGAATGGTTGCTTTAGATCTGGAGCTTCTATACCATACCTGTGCACATACAGAGAAACAGACAGCAGTGTGAAATTGTGTGTATGTTGAGGTCGAAGTAGTTTGAAGGTAATAGTAATGGTAGTGGGGGGTGGTGTAGATGGTGTAGATGGTGCAAATGGTATCGGGAGCAAGTAGGGAAGTAGTAGGCAGGCAGTGAGCTGAGGCAGCAAGGTACCTAAGGCAGCCAGACAGTCAGGTACATACAGTGAGGTGGAAACGGGTCTTTAGTGATGGGTGTTGCAGTAGTGGTGCTATTGAGGCGACGAGGTGCAGGTGTGCTGCCTAGTGTTGCTATGGAGGTGGGAAGGAGGGGTGAAGGGGAAGATTAGGGGGTCCCCTACAGGGCACTGCTTATATGGAGAAGAAACCTCGGGCAAGAGCCACATGCATGATGGCCGTACCTCTGTCTCCGCGCACGCCAACTTAACTTCAAGGAAAAGAACCAGACAAACATAAAAAGGGGCAATGGCTTACACCAAAACGGCAGCGGGATTGGACACAAAACTCTACCTACCTAAGTAGATATTCTGAGAGACCTCAGACTGGCGGACCACGTGTGATATCAAGTCAAGTTGATCGTCCGTGATAACGCGGCAGCAAATGGGGAAAGGTTAGGATGGGTTCTAAGTTGGGGTACCTCAGTCAGTAATACATCTCGAAAGGGCGGCACATGACCTCGAGGGAAGGATATACCTGCTGAATATGACAGTAGGAGTGAATAGTAGTGATAACAATAATACTGGTAGCAGGAAGTATCGTGGTGAATGTGATATGGAATTCACAATGGCCTCCCTCACATAGACAGTATTAGGTTAGGTGTCGTACCTACTGGTACCTACGCTCTTACGTCAAATGTAATGGCAACCGTGCGGGTTTGGGGTGGGCCACTAAGCCACCTGACAGCCAGTGTACGCACGCAGATAAGCAGGAGGGGTAGCGGGAGTGGGAAGGGAATGCAATGATCCATTTAGCTTTCCATTAGTCCAGGTAGGGTTTTGTCAGGCAGGCTTCTAGGAGCACGCATCGCCTGGGCACATTTAAGATGAGCCGAGCCTGAGAAACAATTCGGCACAATAAAGCATCCAAGTATTCATTTCTGTCCTTCAAAGGTATTGGATTACGAGTACCAGAAGGATGTCGATATGGAGGTAGGTTAGATAGCAGATGATAGATATCCACGCATGGCGGGGTCAACTAGTGAAACGCCCTTTGGTGTCCGCCCGTGGGGTCGTGGACCATTCATGCACCTCGTAGAGTCCACCGGTGGCCTTGGTCCAAACGTTGGATTATCCATCTCATCGGATCCACTCGGGGGAAGCAGGACTGTGGACTGTATATCGTATGGTCCTTTACTGTAAGAAGCCATTTCGGTACCTGGCATCAACTGATCTTTCACGCTGAATTTCATGTACACAGTACGAATCTCTCTTCAGCAACACATGGGACCCCGCCACTTGAAAGGGCAAGATAAATATAGTCCGCCTAGGTTGGCCATGAAAAGGGCCTATTGTGGCCAGCATGTACCCCACGTACCAGGGTAATTATAACACTTTTTCTTTAAACCCTCTATATTTATATAAATAAATAAAAATAACCTAAATAATTAACTAAATAAATACCTTATAACTATTTTTTTTAAAATTAAAACAAAATTAATTATAAAAATAATATAATAGTTTTTATATATAATATATAAAAAAATATTTTAATGCGGGCGTGGCGTTCTTGTACCATACCGAATAAGTTGCGGCCCTGCTTAATTTAGGTTAGACCTGGCCACAATAGGCTCTTTCCATGGCCAACCTAGGTGGGCTAGATAAATAGCTGCACCTAATTCTTAGCTCCTTATTCAGCCTTATCCCGCATCACGCGCGTCTAGGCAGAATTATCAAGCAGCAATAGCAAAAGGCTTTGATATGCTTCGATTTCCAGGCAGGTTGTTTGGTTCGAATAACATTAATCGGAATTCGTCAGAAAAAGGGAACCATCTGATTATACGTCTATTGTCCCTCCACCCTGGTAGACTGGTTTGAAACCCGTAATAGCCAGCTCCAAGCCTCACTCTTCTAAGGGACAGACACAAGTGCATCTTAATACTCATTTCAAATACTCGTGCTGTGCTTCTACAAAGTACCTCACGCCGCAATGACAAAAAAAGATAACCGTTCAGGGCATTTAATTGTGGTTGAATAGATACAAAGTTGGTATAAAGCTCCCAATGTCATATATACATGATCTCCCAAAACCCCAACGCCCAAACCGGAACAGCCAGGAAGCGACGTGCTTCACAGTCCCGTTCGTCTATTGTCTATCCCGTGACGCCCATTTTACCACTCAATTTCCCAAGAGTATCGTCCTCCTGTAGTTTCCTCCGAGACCAGCTGGGTCGGCGAACTGGTCAAGAGTCGAACCGCACACGAGAAGACACTTTGGGCGCCGCACAGCCCTATTACGCCATTTGGTGATTATCCCTTCCCTTTTCAAGCCAAATTTTATGGGTATCAATAAGGTATTCTCGCAGGCTCCAGATGCGGTCAGAGCAGTCATTACAACGCGCTTATAAAATGATTCTGAAATGGATGAAAAAGGGCAAAACAGTGTAAGCAAATCAGATGGCGATCGGCACAGCCTGAATAGGTGGTGTTTGAAACCTGAGTCGGAATGAAGAGATGTAGCCTATGCAATAAGCCACTCGCTTGGGTGTAGTTCATAAGACACCGTTGCGTTGTAGCACCTTTTTAAGTGAGTCGGTGTCAAAGTCCTCCTCTTCAGGTATCATATCGATGATTCCTGTTAGGTTGGCGAAAAGATCGCCTTGATTCCGGTATGCGAGGACAGTAGGGACGGCGGCGTTGTCAAACTCGATGTCCTCGTAGTGCACCTTGACAAAGTGGATGTAAGGATAAGCGGTAATGAGAGGGCGCAATGCCGATTCCATCATGCCTGATACCTGGCACTGTTTATTATGATTAGTATAAGCCTGTAGTAGGAGAACATGGCGCAAGGGTGGATTATAAAACTAACCTCGTGATCGTAGACGAATACGACGACAGTAGTGTCTCGGCCAACCTTTTCAATGGCATCGAGATAGCCCAAGGCATCTACGGTGTCAAAGCGGCCAAACATGCGAGGGCTAGGGCTCGTCCGGCGACTACGCACGCCGTTCTTGGCCTCCTTCTCGAGCTCAAGCCTCCTCGCCTCGCGCCACTGTTGCAGGAAGGCCTCCTCATCGGAGTCCGCGTCGTCCTCGCTGTCGGCGGGACTTGAGTGGTTGGTGGCAGTTTGGCGGTCGGCCATAGATAGGCCCATGACGGAGCGGCGCACGGCGCTGACCTTGTTCCGCCACTTGCCCTGGCGGGCCTGCTCATAGGACCTCGCGTCGGCAATGACACCCTTGACGCCGGTAGAACGGCCCGAGTCGAAACTAGCGGGCGGTAATTTCATGTCGCCGGACCGCATGGCGGGCACACGCATGGCTTCGTTGATCTGAGCGTCGCGATAGCGGTCTTCGTCGTCCTGTTCGCTCTGGTCGCTGTCGTAACGATCGTCTCTGTCTTCAGGGTGTACGCTTGGTCCCTTGTCGGTGTTCTTATCGAGAAAATTCTGGAATTCTTCCTGCGCGGGAGTGGGATTGGTGTTGAAAGAGGTCGAAGTCATGATGGGGGAAAGCAAGAAAGGAGAGGGAAAACGGCAGTGGCGGTGGGTGTCAGATGGCAAGGGTTATATGAAATGGATGAGACGATCTCGCAAAGTGGCAGCCAGCAACACGGCTATAAGACGACTCTGCTAATGTGACTGATTCAGTCGGGCTTGTGCCAGGATGGTCTTCGCCTGTCTGGCGTGGCTAGCGGCGCAATGCGTGTGGCACCGTGGTGGCACGTTGGGACGCACAAGGGGTTCTGGAACAATGCCTAATCAAGACTGGTGATTGTCAGGGGTCCAGGGTAAAGGGCGAGTAAGAGCAAGGGAGGGAGGAGAATGGGCCTGGATGCTTTGTGTCAAGGTGTTTCAGGTTTGGGGGGTCGCACGCGGAAAAAGAAAGAGTAAAAGAGGCTAAAAGGGAGAAAAAGAGAGACGAGACACGTGGAACATGGATTAATCTTCCATGAATTAGGAAATTAGGAAATTGATCACCACATTCGAACCAAAAAAGCATGGGTTACTTGCCGTAGCGGACACACGGACTGGGCTTCGGAAACAACGGGCGCCGTGGAAATGACAGCGGCGGCTCAGCTACTTGTGTCCAGAAAGGGAAAGATCATCCCCTATCTGGTTAGCCCGTAGTACAGATTCGGCTAGCCGTCCCACGGAGTCCCCGGGTATTCTTCATTTTCAGTCTTCCATAGTCAGTCTAACGCGCAACGGGGCAATATTAGTAGCATAAGGCAGCATAATTATGCCTAAGCAGCCATGCCTCTTCGGGCAAGTTCTCACCGCTCTACTCAGCGACAGCTCTCCACAAGCAGACACGCTGCTGGTATTACACAATGCATCATGGTCATCAATAGTGTGTTAGGTATCATGATTATTGCCTGAGCCACGTGAGTTATCACGCATCTTCCATCTAAACGCGATATTTTTATGCCGGTATATCGTAATTACACTACTGCACTGAATACTACGCTGCGATACGACTTAAGGTTAGGCGGTTTTCATTGGCGTCTAGCTGATCGATTTGCCATTCTAGAAGACCTGCATCGGCCACACCTACGGTTAGGGCGACCAACGGTGTGTCCGGTATAGCCCGGCGAGAACGGGAAGAAAAAAAAAAAAAAAAAAAAAAAGTTCTAGAGTCACGGAGAGGACAAGAGAGAACGTGTAGAACGGGATTACGACAGGAGACTGCCCAGATGTCGACAGGTTACAGCACTAGTATGTACCCAGTAAACGTATCCTGGATGGGATGAGTGCGGCACAGGGGACGGACGGGGCAACAGGCGCATAATAAACACGTGCTAGCCAAGACAAGCGACACTCTATTTTTAAACCATTCCCACCGCAATTCCCTAACCTACAGGAACTGCTCCTACACCACACACCGCTCTCGAACGAGCTGGAAAGGGGGCAATGCATGTCAAGGCTCCAGCATCTCGAACGAAAAACATCCTCTGTCCACGAATGCGTGTCTATGGCCGACTATGATATTATAGTGGGGGTCGCAGACTGAAGTCTCGGTCTATACTATGACACAGCATCAAAGACGGTATCACTTGCAGATCAGGTAAACTGCATCATCAATCATGTCGACTGGGGGCGGGGGACGGGACGCAAACAATGACATCGCGGTCATGCTCGCTTGTCGGATCTTATTCATCTCGAGACAGATCATCTCGCCAATACCTGCTCGCTAACCATGATCAACAAATACCCGTACCTACACTACCGTAGGCTTTACGTGGACAGGGATATGCGGCCGTGTCGATCAGGGGGATGGTCCAGTTATCTCTACACGTCTATTAAACCCCCATTCGTTCCAAAACACCGGCTATCGAGCATCCAATCAAAGGAACAATAAGAACAAGATCTGGCACTACTTCTTGCGTAAGGAGTACGTAGCATCCTCTTGCTCGTGGCTGAGGAGATCCTCGTCTGATATCGCTTGCATTACCCGGCCGGTCTCTTCGTTTCGTCTTACGAGGATCCCTCTTATTCTTCCCGTACGCAACTTGGGTATATAGACCGACACATCAATACAACAGTAGGTTAACATTCTTTCCATACCGTGGAACTGTCGTATGCAGCATGTGGCACGACCAGATCAACCTAGCTATCTGAGCACACCACCTTGTCCACTTGTGGTTCTCCTTTGGTCGCTTCGCAGACCGATGGGAAGTGGGGATTGTCCTTCGATGGGATATTACCCTGCCACACTCTCGGGACGAAGACGGAAGGCCACTCATGTCTAAATAAGCCGATCAGCCGACACGATGATACACCACTCCATTCCGCTCACTTACGTTTGCATTGCGCTTCTCATTAGTGCAACCGCTCGTGTAGGGGATGCACGTGGCATGGCCACGTGCAGTGTAGCCACCAGAATGGCACGTAAGGTCGGGATCTGCATTGCCTGCTGGCCTGTGAGTCCCATGTATAGTTTCATATCTTAGCCTACGAGCCGACTTGCTCCAAGGTGTCAAGAATACATGTTTGTGCCTGCGTGCGTGTGTTATGTGCGTATGCATGTTAACATCCCCTGAAGCGGTCTCCGGTATCCCTCGAGTAGAGAGGAACAGCAAGAGCCCAAAGGGCTCATTCACTGGCTCCGAGAAAGAACCTAAGAATATAACCTATATATCATGTTGAAATTCTACTTGAAATGGAAGACTCTTACTCACGTGTGGACTGTCACATCTATTCCGATACCTCAAAGTTGCTAAACTTTGATAGTGGGGAGACGATACGACCATTAGTCCAATCATAACAATACCAATAGGTTATTCCGGTAGACAGGCCTTTTGATGAAGACGGTCAGCCGTGGCCAATTGTACATTCAGCAAGGGATATAAATAGGCACATGTCACGGGTCCTTCCTGTCAGCTTTCGTGTTGGGGGTTTCTCGAAAACTACGCGAGAGCGGAATCGCGATCATCTCACTTTGCATGACGATGCCACGCGATTCACCGCTACACTATTTATATGTATATAAATGGATGTAAATGGATGTTAGCTGCAGTGTGGACAGCCTTACTGAGCACTATCGACAACTACAGCGCCTTAGAACTATTAATCAAGCAATGAGCAAGTACTTACGTTATCGTATACATGTCTAGGTAACATTGGTTAGTCAGATAGGGAACATTTGGTCCGCTTCGATTCTAATGGACATGGGCAGATTGTTCTCTACGTTGCTATTTACGTGGCTCCGATTTTGGAGACACGCAGATTGTCAACATTAAATGGACGAGACGCTGCAGGCCGTAACGGGCGTAGTAATGCAAGTTATTCCATTATCCAACTCGTCGAGAAAGTTTGAGACCTCTAAGGGGGGTCACCAGGTCTAGTTTCTAACTTTGCTACCTTGGTGATACAGCGTTTGTGTATGGGCTCTGCTGCCACAACCCCCTCAAAAAGTAATATATATAACGTATGTATCAGGTATGTGGCTATCCAAAGCCCGCACCCAGCTAGACGGTAAACCGTATCACTTATACAGAAGCATAGACTATAAAAGGCTGCAAATACATATTAGACGAACATGTGGTATTGCCGGAGATTATATCGAGATATAAACCCCAATGAACTTCGAAGTGATATATACCTACCTACCAACCGGGAGCCAGGCGAGGTGTAGTCCAAGGGACCACCAACACATCCAATATCTATTTACAGATATTCCCCTCTCTTACCATCACCTATAGACTCTCATAAGTGCAGTAAACACATACTCCCAACAGATAGTTGCCGCTTACGGTATAAATCCGACGTCTTTGCAATGCTAAGCTGCTACGGCGTTGGAGCACAATCCCCTATGTCACCCCTTTTTTTTCTGTCGTGTCTGCCACCCACATGCATTTACCTACCTGCTTATGCATTTTGCTATTCTTGGAGAGGGTACATACATTAGGCCAAGTAGTGAGAGCGACACCGGAGACGAAAGACTTCGTATCTAAGCCTTATGAGTTAAAGTGATACTTGTAAAGTAACCTGAGATGCCTACTTCATAAGCCAGGAGAAGGTACCAGTGAAAAATAATGATTTTGTAGAGTTGCTAAACAGGTAGCGTAGTATCGCCAACTTCCCCTGGCATCTACCGTATCTATTTCGGTCCCAACATATATGCCTAAGACACAGCCCAAGAACAATGACTTGACCAAGAGTTCGCTGGTCTTCCCTCCATAGATTCTCCAACCCTCCTAAGGTCAACCTCCGACGTAGCCGAAGAGACTTCCCCCCTACGGCATCAGAGCTCCCCAACCTGGACCTCTCTGGAATATTCACCATCGCCCGTAACTCTACAACACAGTCCTCGCCGTCCAGGACCAAAGTTTATTCATATCCTGCCTTTTGGTCCGAGCCCCCTATTGACTACCTGGCATTCAGAGAAAGGGAAGCTCTGGGGACCAGGCAGTCTCAGTGACCATCAAAATGGCGGGACCGTCTTGAAACTACACGCCTGATACCCTTGTAAGCATATCACCCAAATATCACTTTGTTCCAACACGATCTGCAAAATGAAAACAGTTCTTGTATTTATTATGGAATCCTTAACTAACACATTATATCGAAAATTATTATACTTGGCGCTTCTTTGAGGCCAGGGACATTACCGCCCCTCGAACGTAGCCTTATATAGCTCCATTCCTAACCGACGGCGATGGTTCCCATATACAACGGGCATGGTGACCGACATACTAGAGGAGCAAAGAGGTATGTCGAAACTCCGTGGCCTCTTAATCATTTCTAATTACCGATTAATATAGTGATAGTTTCTCCTGGGCTGTCACATATATACATACATAACCCTTGAGCTTTTCGCATATACTATTTTCCACTTTCATATTACCATTTCTCTTTTCCTTGGACATATCCCCCTGAAACCGACGGCAGACAACAAAATCCAGAAACTCACAAGAAACCAAGTACCAAATCTAGACGAAATGGATACCCGATACCCCTCCCACCGTTGGCCCCCTTCAGAAGTAGCCCGTCCTCGTAACGAGCGGGTAGTCCTAGCCTTGGTGTACGTCAACACCTGACCGAACCAAAGCTATCATCTACCTTTCCTCCTTTCCTCTTTTGTATCACTCAAAAGGCGTGTTTATGCTCCTGAATCCCATTATCGACGACCTCATCTACCGAGTCCGCCCTGTCGAGCACGTTTGCATCATGGCCAGTCCACAGATGACCCTGACAGCATATCGAAACCGATAAGGACGCACATATCCACGTAACCTACGAAGAATAGGTGGGTGTCCTTCGCACAGGGAATCTATGCTCAAATTTGATACGCTCAAATTTAACATCCTCTCTAGGCCTGAGCAAGTATAAGGAACGGGATGACTAAGACGCGACTTTCAATCTGTTTCACTCCACCTCCAGGAATTGTGTCATATGTTCTCGTACCGCGACACCTGAAGATGGCGTCATTCAGACTTAACCCAGCTTCCCTGTGGACATGGCACTACACAAACAAGAGACCGCAGCCTAATTGATTTTTTAACACATCGCAACCGAGTAGCCTAACAAGAGATAGGTCATTATGTTTCGGGACGATTTTTGGCATTCGTATGACATGGCTATATGGTACAGGCAGTAAAGAGGGGCCACCGTGACGCCTGCTCCGTTGCTCTCTTCTCTCCACCTCTTCGAAGCTAGAACCCAGTACACCTTGTGCCTGCCATGACGGGCAGAACAGCAAAGACGCGAAAGAGCGTCTAGAAACGGACCTAATGGTATGTGTCAATCATCAAAAGCCACAATGCGACTCTCCTCATCTCTCTCCGCGTCTCATTCCCACTCAGTCGAACGTCGACCCGTCCTTTCCCCTTTCTCAACTACAATATTCTTCTTGTATCTTCGAAAAGAACATAGAGATACCTCCACTCCATCTACCGTGAGGAGACCGGGGGTTGTCAGTAAAGGCGAAAAAACCAAAAAAGAACAAGAAATAAACAGACGCGCAAAAATGGAATTTTTCGACAGAAAGACCAGTTACTATGAACACGCTCGGGTGCGAGAACAGATCGTAATCCGTATATCAATAAGCTGAGAATGGAGAAACCAGTTCACAAAGGGAGAAGTGGCGGCCGCAGACCACACCTCGCCTGGAGATCGTGTATTCGACTAGTAGAGGCCAGTATATCGTGGGATCGCGGTTGCGGCTGGAGGTGTGCGCGCAAAAAAAGATGTAATAATTGTTAATAGCCACAACCAGCTATTCTGCGTCAACAAGTAAGGATCGGGGGCAAGACGTGGTATTAGGATGTTGACGGTTTGAGGCATAACCTGAAAATATATCTTTCCTCTTCTTTCAAACGTTGTCGACGCGCCGTATCAGAAAATGTCGAGTACAATGCTGGCTAGGATCAAAGGGAAAAAGGGCGTCGTGGCGTCGTGGTGTCTACATCAATTCCGGATGAGAGCTCCAGACACGGATCGGGGTGGACATTCATTCGGTAACATTTCCCCGGCTGAAGCCGTTTTATAGCACATTAAGCCTCAGGTTGTGAGGTAGGCAGTGTTTAGTACGCCCAGATTTTGAGCTATAATAAAGTTAACAAGATTTATTCTCAGGCCAATAAGAAGATACGGGACCAGATATATTATGACTTACCACAGAGTCCCAAGAACCAGTGCACAAGCTGATACCGTCGTTACTAACTCCCAGACAGCTGACACGGTTTTCGTGGCCCACGAGCGAGCCGACCTTCTCCCCCCTCGTAATGTCCCAAACCTGAGCAAGAATAGGTTAACATATAAATTCGCACGGACCAGGAGGGTTCCATTCTAACGTACCTTGCATTCAAAGTCATCATAACCAGCAAATAAAAGTCGACCTGATACAGATGTAGCAACGGATGTGATACCACACAGGATAGACTCGGACTGGAAGTATATGTCAATAACACGGGCGCGTGGAAGGTCATATTGGGATTGCCAAGCTTACTCCGTAAAGGTTAAGCTCCCTGTCAGCACGAATATCGAATAATCTGCAGGTGGCGTCGTCGGAGCCAGTGACAAAAGAGTGGCCATCGGGGAAGAACTGAATGGCATTAATGTCGGATTCATGTCCGGCGAAGGTCTGGACGGCTTTCCCGGCACGGATATCCCATAACTTGGCAAAGGCGTCGCAGGCACCGGAAATGAACGTGTTTTGGTTTGTCGGGTTCAGGCTAATGCTCATCACATCGCCGAGGTGATCGGCAAACTCTATAACCTTGGTGCCGGTCTCGATATCCCACTTCATGCAGGTCATATCGCCCGACGAGGTGAGAATGCTCCGGTCATTGATAAAGCGGCAGCACGATAGATAGCCGGCGTGACCAGACAGTTCACGGGCGACGCGAGTGGGCCCGTCTCGGTTTTGGTTTAGGTTGTAGATGGAGCATATGTTATCCAGGCCACCGCAGGCGACATAATTGCCGCTCGGGGCGTAGGCACAAGTCATGACCCAGGACGACCGCAGTGGTATGGCATGCACTTTGTTTGTGGTGTAGGCATCCCAGATAATCAACTTGCCGTCTTGC
Organism: Xylaria sp. FL0064; assembly: GCA_022593225.1. NCBI lineage: Eukaryota > Fungi > Ascomycota > Sordariomycetes > Xylariales > Xylariaceae > Xylaria > Xylaria sp. FL0064. Next base: position 113,701 of record JAJKLE010000053.1, on the reverse strand, counting down.
GAGGCGGAGACGAGATGTCTCCGGTCGGTGGACCAGTGCATAGCGTAAATCTTGGCTAGATGGCCCTTGAGAGTCTTCTTTGTCTTCATCAGCTGATTCCTGGGGATGGGCTCGTGTGACTGCTGCGCTACAGCGCGGACTAATCGACGATACAAGCACAGGGTTAGCAACAGACAACAGCGCAGCACGTGCAGTGAGTATGCAGGGTATTGGAGGACGAGAGGGATTGACAGGGGCGATGAGGACGGCGATGGTGAGACTTACGGGTGGTGTCGGCCAACTCATCCTTTTTCCGCTTGATCCTGTCCTTCAGCGTCTCAGCCTCGCGTCGCGCTTGTTGGATGCGCGCCTGCATTGCTTCGGGCGACACATCGTTCGGCCGTTGCGAGTCCATGTTTGGCCGCTTTCAGACGGGGACGTGTTGTGTCGAGGAGAGAGAATGGGTGAAGAAGAGGAGGCGGGAGAAGCGGGAGAAGCGCGGGTGACAGCGTCGAAGGAACAAGCGACCGGGGCGACGACAACGGGAGACGATGGACGGAATGGGGAGGAGACGCGGAAGCGACGACAATTGAGAATCCAAGTCGAGTATGGAGTGCGGAGTGTGGACGAAACACCAAGGCTCGGGCTTCGAAAAGGAGGGAGAGAATAGGTGTGAGGTTGGCACTCGGTCGGGGAGGTTTTGGCCTGGAAAGGAATGAATGAATGGATGCAAGTGGATGGGGGGATGGGGATGCAAGCTCTAGGTTAGGTAGGGAGTCCAGGGGTGGTAAGTCGGTGGTAGTGCTGGTAGTGCTGGGCGTAGTCCCCTAACCTGTACTGTACGGCAGGTAGGTATCCACCATACCTACTTACTGATCTAGGTTTATAACGTAGTGATTGGGTGTGGTGGTGGGCTCCTCCTTCTGCGCAGAATTCTGCAGGCTGCTACTGGCTCCTCTCTACTAACCTATATTTGTACCTACCTACATTACCTATGCGGCTAAGAATGTCATTAGGCAGAGAGCCAGGTGTCAGGTGAGGAAATACTAAGGCCAGTTGAGCTGGCTGGCGGGTGGCCAGGCATGGCAAGAAAGGACCAAGCAAGTATGCAGTGGTTTGGGCTAGTATAAAGCCGGGAAGAAGATGGCGAAAGCACGCTAGCTAAGCCAAACGAGGAGATTAAATTGCCTAATCGAGCTCGGTTTACCACCACTTACGTCGAGGTACCCGCTCTTCGTCTGTAGGGATAACCTTGAGTAATTAGTACACTTACCAATCGCAATTAGCTGTGGCTGGGGACGCTTTCACGCTGTTGACAAACAACCAAGTTGAAAGGCACCCCGATGCTAAGTAATGCTCTGTATATAGTTCGATGATGAATGTGTTGCCTTACTGGATGAGACACCATGCGCATATCATGTCATATATACCTCTTGCATGGGTAATTGTAATAATTTTCGGGTTGGTTGACCAGCATATCTCCGTCACCGAGGAATTGCATAGCGGAGCCCAAATGGAGGTTGCTGCGCCTTAGGTATTGCTCGAGACACATGCCCAAATAGCCAAGTACCTACCTAGGTAGTTACTTACCTCCTGTAGGTGCAGCCGTTATTGGATTCTAAGCAGCAATGATGGAGTGCAGTATTTACTACTAGGTTGGTTTATGGACCGGCATAGGTAGAGAGGTCTCTCTACCCAGGTCCCACCGGCAGAAACGGTCGCAAAAGCGTAACGTGCTCGAAATACCAACTTGCACTGTATAGAAGAACTAGTGTACTACCCCGTTCAGACCGTTATATGCTATAAACGGTATGGATTGCAAGCCGGCATACTGTGTTGGACGATGATATTTTAAGACAATTGATGGATAATCATTGAGTGGCCTTCTCCTAGGAACACAGGATGCACCAGGGTAAGGCAGATTTTGGATGGTTAGGAGATCAGGATCTGTAAGACGCGGGTCCAATCGACGCCGAGCTTCCTCGGCAGCCTTATAGCTACATGGCCTGCTGTAACTCTAGGCGTAATTGCTATCATGAACATCAAAGAAAGAAGAAACAAAGAGAGATGATTCATAACAAAAGAAGAGAAAGATCCATGCCTTGAGTACACGATATCTTGATTTGGATGCGCCCAATATATCCCTACATTACCTACCTAGGTACTGTAGCAGTATTGTGGTTTGATACCCGCGCGTCCTTCTAAGATGTCTCTCAGCTGATTATATTGTGGCTTTAAGCCAGCACCCCGACTCCGAGATGTCTAGTGTATACATGTCCAGATTCTCGCACTTGATGGATAGAGGAAGTATCCATATGGATATGTCTTCAAGTTATGTCTCACTTACTATGCAAATGTATCCTCGTGAGTTCCGGCCCACAGTAAAGGGCTTATTGGTCAGTACCTAAGTATATGAGGTGTAGGTTGTGGCGCCTAATCAGGTATTCCAGATTCAGAGCAAGTAGAGATAAATCTGTAACAATACAGGTTAGTTAGGGGATATATAAATACCTAGGTACGCATGGGGCACACAAGCAGTAATACCTTCCTATCGCATTTTATGAGATTATCCTAGCCAGAAACCAGGGAGACCTACCTTACGTGTACCTACACATCTGAAGCAGTACCGGTCATGTCTCGTGTATCGTGTCTTGCGTCATGCGCTAATCGCCAGGTGTACACTACACCACTAGAGGTAAATAGATCTCAATAGGTAGCATAGATTGGATTCGACAGCGGCTGGTCCTTTGGCGTCTTTGACCCCGTACATGGGCAAATAGAGCTAGTGTACGAAATTTGGGAGGGTCGATAGTTCCCCCTGACTTGCATATGCCTTTGACCAATCACATCTCGCTCCTCTTACGCAGCTCAATCTCCGCCGACCACTCAACAATCAAATTTCGCATAGACCCCCTGTCCTACAGGCGCCCTGTCTGTGCGCCTGGTCTGTTCACCTGCTCTCTTTCTCTCGCTCTCATTCTGCCGATCTACAGTACCTATGTAAGTACTTAATTATCTCTTATAGAATCGTCACCTTTTCTCGCCTTTGCGCTCTGCGCTCTCCCTATCGGCGTAGCCTTTCTCCCTATGAAGTCGAACATATCAGATGGCCTTCATATCTCTGAAGGTAGGTAGGTGTATAAGCCAAGATATCCCGGCCGAGTTGTCGATTATCTTAGGACAAAGCGTAAGTACCTACCTAGGTAGGTAGGGTAGATTAATATGTATTATAGGGACACCAGCAAGCCCTAGAAAAATGATCCGAGTCCCGACAGTTCGGCCCTATACTCTAAGCTAGATGCTAAGATCGTATCAGAAGTGAAGCTAGAAGATGTGAACATGGCTTGAGATGCAACTCATACTACCACTGTCTACCAGTGATCTCCCCCTACTATGCAACTGGTCTAGCTTACACATGGGCTGGATGTAGGTAAGTTAGTACCTAGGTAGTTTTGATGATACCTGCCGGTATGTACTTGCAATGAAAAATTAGAATAAAGGACTTCGGACCTACCTATAAAAGCATAGGCAGTGTACTGCTCTTGATACATGGTAGGATGCAGAAAATATGTGTTGATTGGAGTACCTATATCGAGGAACCTATCAGAAAGACAATCGTCTCGCACTAATGACGGTCTATCTATCGTTGGGGTGATGCAGGGACCTCCTCTCTTCTGCTTCTGGAAGCTTTCCTGAAGCAGATGCTCGGTCCCTTTGTCGTTCGCACTACGACATCGACCACAATAGTACAACCGTAATACTAGAATACCTAACACCACATAAAAGTGCTAAGAGTAGTAGTAACGCGATATCACCGCATCGTCGCTCAAACATGAGTCACGATCCTGTGCCGCTGGACTTCAGGTCCATGCCTAAGATTGAGGTAAATGGACAAATGAATGAATGGATAGGTAGATGTGATATTATCCCGCCATCCTTGAGAGCATCTGAGGAACCGATCCACCCGCCTACTATTTACCTAGCCAGCTCATGCTGACATGTCCTTCTTATCCATAGTTACACGCTCATCTCTCCGGAAGCATCAGCAGGCAATGCCTCCACGAGATATGGAGGGGTAAGAAATCAGCAGGCAAAACGGATCTCGAGGATCCCCTAACCGCCATGCCAGCGGGGAGACATGGACATGATCTAGATTTGTAAGGAGAAAAGTTCCATCGCTATTTTTTTATATCGTGGATTCCTACGACGGACGAAGATCGAGTGAGTGGGCTGACTCGGTTAGTTTCTTTCCTCTGTTCTCGTCTTACATTTACCGGCTCGTCGACGATGCCGACTCCTTACGTTATTCGACCATGGCGGTCATCGAAGACTTTGCTAATGGTACGTGATATCACCAAACTTAAAGTGGACTTCCTGTTCGGTGAAATAGGGCCCGGGATTGGGGGAATAGAGTCTCTTTTGAGGGTATTTGTACGCGCACTTGCGCCGTTATCTAGTTCTCAAATCTGCTACCCTTTCTTGTGGCTCGAGATAATCAGAACTTGCTGATTCTCAAGTTCGTACAGACGGGGTCGTGTATCTTGAACTCCGCACAACACCCAGGTCGATTCCTAAAGAAGGCTTGGACAAGGCGGCCTACGTTACAATTGTCCTAGAGGCCATAGAAGCAGCGCAACGAAAGTTTCCATCTATTCAAGTCCGTCTCATCCTTTCAATAGGTTAGTATTGTGTGTCTTGTCCCCCTCTTTTTGGTCCGTCTTGCAACCTCGAAGGCTTCGGCCCCCGAGCCCTTCAAACGCATCACTCCGCAGGACCAAGATTGATTCTCTCGATATATGATAAGACCGTCGCAACACCCTCGCCGAGGCGGACGAGGCCGTCGCGCTCGCCACCCACTTCAGCTCTAACGGAGTCGTCGCCGTTGACCTTTGTGGCGATCCCGCGAAAGGGGATGTCTCGCTGTTCACACCCGCCTTTCAGGCAGCTAGGGCGCAAGGGCTCAAGATCACGGTTCACTTCGCCGAGGCCGAATGTAGCGCTAGCGATGCCGAGCTCGAGACTATTCTGCGCTGGATGCCCGATCGTCTCGGCCACGTCAGTAAGTCAGCCTATGAGCACTTCCTTTCTGGTCATTTTATTCTAAGGAATGGCAAACTTTGGGGCTTGAAATGCGTCGTCTGGAGCTTCTCGCCTTTACAAGCTATTACGGATATCATAGGTCATGACCGAGCCACTAATCTCGTACATCTCAGTTCATGTTCCAGAGCACATAAAAAAACAGATCATAGCGCGCGGGGCCATCGGGCTTGAGCTGTGTCTCAGCTGCAACGTTCAACTGCAGATGATTGTGGGCGATTTCGACGCTCACCATTTCGGCGAGTGGTGGCGGGTTGACGGTCCGGTAGTCGTACCTTGTGTAAGAGTAACACCCCTCCCCTCTCCCGAGTTACCAACGTAACGTTGATAAGAAGAGGAGCATGCATACAAGCAGGTGCAGAGATATACATATACTAATCAGTAACTTCCGTCTCGTAGACTGACGACGTGGGCGTCTTCGGCAGTCCCGTATCTAATGAATGGGCCCTTATACAGCAATATTTCCGCCTTGGAAGGGAAGAGATCTTGACTCTAGCGAGGAAGGGGATCGACGTCATTTTTGGTGGTGATACGCAGAAAGCTAGGCTACGGGAGATCATGTGGTGACCCAAAAACAATCATACATTAGTAGAACGTGGACGCGACTGCGAGACAAGAAATCACAAGGTACATGCGTTTGAAGTGAGGCGATCATGAATGGTGTACCACTGTCTATCATTCCCTTCCTCTATGGTATACACGGGTGCAGAACGTATAAGCCAGTTAGATACCCATTCTACCCTACCCCCAGCTCTAGTTTGGTTGGACCGTGAATCACCGAGAAATGCACTGGTTAGATGCGCCGGCTGACACTTCGGCCTTTGTATGTTTGATCTAATCATGACTAGCTGCCCATGTCTGGAACCAAGTCAAGGACTCAGGATTCGCTACGCTTGCGTTGGTTTTGATATTAATGCCAGACAGAATCTGTTTGACCGCGACCTCGATCCTATCTTTATGTCAGACGCCATTCCATCTATAGAGGGATAATGTTGTGTTCGGAGCGTTTCATCTTAGCAACTATAGATTCACTTACTTCTTTCCATTGCCAGTTCGGGGGATGCCACCACCAGCTTCCTCTACGATAGCTGGAACGTGCCTAGGGCTTAACTCGGTTCGAATTGTCTAGATTTAAAGTCAGTGCGATATGAAGTAGAATTGTGGACGATATAGATATGTCTCGATCAATGAGAAGAGTAGTCGACCCGGAATCGCTATTCAGGGGTAGGGGGTTCTGGAGCTGGGAGTCATACCTGTTGAATTTTCGATCGTAGTTCATTGGTGAACTCATGGCCCTCGCGCATAAGAACAAATAGACAAACGGTCTCGTCGCGGTCTGCCTCTCGCCTACGACCAACGCACACGGCGTCTTCGACCTCGCTCCCAAAGAACTTAGTCAGCACGTTGTAGATTTCCGCACTACCGAAGCGGACTCCCGATGGTTTCAAGACCCCATCGCTCCGGCCGAGCATCGTCAAGCCCCCCGTGCGAGCGTCGATTCGTACGAAATCCCCATGATGCCAGACGTGAAGGAAGCGCTCGAAATAGCTAGATCGGTACTTGTCCTCGCCATTGGGGCCCCAGAACGTCAGTGGCTGACATGGGAATGGCTGAGTGCACACCACTGCAGTTTTAAATGAATGTAGTTAGAATGTGAGTACCGTTAGTGTCATGTTTTGTCTGTGGAGATATTAAGTACTGAGGAAGGGTGCTAGGGCCGAGACGAGAGGGTGAGGCAGCCAAGAGGATTTCACGAAGCAGGTGTAGGGTCAAGGTATCATTCTACTTACGTTCGCCAGCTTCCCCTGGTGTTCGCTCGCCGGTGATAGAATCAACGACATCGATGGCCATTCCAAGACCGGCGCACTGAATTTCGCCCACGTACACGGGTAACACTGTCAACACTCAGGATTAGCAGCCGGCATTCTGTAGCATATTCTATGAAAGATGCAAATGCAGGGAGCTTCGAAGACACGCTCTCATCCCGATGAAAAGCCTTGACACTTGAAATGTCGCAAACCATGAGAGAGAGGTGATTCTGGGGAGATACTAACAGGGATTGGGGGCGCCGAATAAAGAGATGATATCCGTCCCGCCGGTGATCGAGCCTAGATTAATATGCGGCGGAAACGCCTTATAGACGAAAGAGAAGGTTGACGGGGGTAGGGGCGATGCTGTGGAATATATAGCTTGGAGGTGAGAAAGATCGAGGCTCGCCGAAGGATATATGTGATTGGTTTCCAGCGTCGTCAGATACGTGGCCGAGGTGCCGAAGTGCGTAACTTTGAGTGAAGAAAGCAGCCGCGGAATTGAAAGATATCCATGGGGTTTGAAGGGCGAGCCTGAGTATAGGATAAGTGTTGAGCCACATGCTAATGCCGAAACGCTCCAATGCCACATCATCCAGGAGGTCGTTGTATAATATAGCAAGCGAGATGTTGAATCCATTGAGCAGTGAAGAATGTGCTCTTTCTTGTGCTGTATCAGCGTGCCCAGCGCCGTGTGCACTATGGCCTTAGGAAGACCTGTCGTGCCCGAGGAGTAAAGTACATAGAGCGGGTGGGCTGGCGGGAGCTGCTCGAACTTCAGGGGCTCGTTGGCAGGGCTACTGTAGGGGCATGAGCTACTGCGTCTTTACTCCATGTCTGAGATTATGTTGCTCGATAGCATACCTGCTTAAGAAGCTTTCATATTCGGCCACCACTACGGATTCTGTGGATTTGAGATCTTGTAGCCGTGGCTTGGCCTCCGGGATGTTCTTGATCAAGACCACGAGCTCGAGGGCTTTCAATTCCTTCACGATCTGTGATGCTTTTTCCATGCTAGACCATGGCTTGCCGTTGTACTACAACAATTTGATTCAGTAGTTGCCATCTTGCGTAAGTTGATGGGTTCCGAAGCTGAACACTTGAAATGCTCAGTCACAAAACTCGCCTTCGATGGGTACTCACTATTGTCCCGTTATCTACAAATAATGCCTTGGGCTTAATCTGGACAAGTCGGTCCAGTACGGCGCTCACACCGTTGTCCGGACTAATGCCAGTCCAGATAGCGCCCAGTGCGGCCGCGGCCAGCATGGCCACGAGGGCTTCAATGTGGTTCGAAACAAAACCGGCAACGACATCACTGGGCTTCACGCCCGCGGCCCGCAGGGCATTGGAGCATTGACGCACTGCCTCACGTAATTGGGCCCATGTGGCCGTTCGGATCTCACCGTCGATCTCGGTAGCGGTAATGACTGCAATGGAAGACTCTTCGACATGCGCATTCTCCGGGAACAGCAGGTTCTCAGCAAAGTTCAATAGCGCCCCGGAAAAGAAGTCTGGACGGGGGAAGATGGGCGCATCCGGAGGCAGGACCTGCGGGCGTCAGCAAGACCCGGACAACGCGCGAACTGCACCCCCGTCGCAATGGTGGTGGTGATGTCCGTGGTCACGGATATGACATTCGCCCATACCTGAGAATAAGTCTTCGACGCCCGAATACCGCAAAAGTGCCAAACTTCGCCCCAGAACGCCGATGGATTTTGGGTCGACCATTTATACAGCTCCGGGTAGTCGTCAATGTCGAGCCTGTACTCGCTTCTCACATGGCCGAGAAAAGCGTACATGGGAGTTGAGTGTGGATCGGGATGCCGCCACAGCTCCGTCGGCGTGCTGCCGTCGACAGTCATTTTGGGCTAACGATTTTCTAAGTAGCTCTATTCTCTTTTCTCTTTATAGGCAGAAAACAGTAGCCAAGGGATTGACGATAGCCGGCCGAACGAGACCGGGAGAAGGCAATTAGCGGGTTGGTTGAAACTCGAGGGTACCGAATGTCTAAATACTAAGATAATTATAGTAATCACAGTAATGCCATGCTTTCCAAGACCTAATATCGAAGGCCGTAGGTTATGCTGGCTCCCGGCTATAAGTAGTACACACAAAGATTACATTCCTTTGGCACTAGTAGGAGTTCAAGTTCCTGCCGATGGTGGCCGAGATAGCTTCTTAGTAAAGCGAAGTGTCCAAGTTCCGGCGGACTGGTAGTGGAACTCGCCTGCAGTACGCCGACCTCTAACAATCAGCTAGGGACGCTGCAAGACTTAGTCATCCTCGTGCGCTTATTCTTACGACGCCTACCGATGCATACTTCAAGTGCTTGGGCAGACGCAGCTTGCCGTGATGAGGGATTGAGGGACCACATGGAGTTCGAATCCTCACCGTAAGATCTTTCACTCATTTTACAAAACGTCGGCTTGTGTTTTGGTGGTCTAAGATTGGGCCGACGCCACGCTATGAACCGAGTTATAAGCACCTAGGTACTTAGTAAACCGACATAATCAAATAGCATCTCAATTTTAAAGATGAGCATATTGTCCTGTTGGAAAATGGGAGCCCAGAGTAACATTATCATGGATAGGTGAGGAGAAGACGGCGGCCTTAATTGGACTGATTGGCATTTATTCATGTGTTGCAGCGGCAGTGTACTGCACAAGTATGGGAACCGAGGCGAGTAAGTAAACCAGTTCATGTCGATAAAGTGAGACTTCCGAAGAAATATACATATGTAAATATATATGATATGAGCCAATACACCTCAAGTTACATTCATGCAGCCTACTTGAATGCCGAATAGGTACACCAGAGCTTGAATTTCCTTTGGCGAGCCCGAGGAATAGTGGCGAGAGTGGTAAGAGAAGAGGATCGGGAACTTCTCGCTTGCGCACTGTAAAATTACCATTCCCATTCGCACCCTTTGATGGGTCCGTTAGAATTTTTGAGTTACTTTAGGCAGTAGCTTTAGGTACCTGCCTACCTGGCCACCGACCAGTCCTAAAAGCTACATACCTAGGTAGGTATGTATGTAAGTATTGTAGATCACCTACGCAGGTCGATTAAGATCCGGCGACCCTCTCTGCGCGGAAAGCCCGGAAGGTAAACCCCTTGAGGGTACGTACACGGCCTGTCAACCACATGCTATTATCAGGTACTACCTCACCTCTGAATTTCTTACGGTATCTGGATTTTCTGGCCCGCTACTCTCACCTCGTAGATCCATGATGTTTTGTTACAATCGAGAGAAAGATGACGGACAGTCTTGCTATCGCCTTTCCGCAGTAATATTGAAAGTCTGAAAGCTCTGCCTGGACAGTGGCGTGGTAGGTAGTATATAAGTTAACTCCGTACCACCTCTGGGCGGATTACAAAGGGACAAGCCCCAGAGAAATAAGATTAAAGGCAAATCTGGTAGATTGCTGGAGGGTATGTACTAGGTAGGTACTTCACATATGGCGTGACAAAAGCGATCTACTAGAGTACTGTGAGCTCATAGGCAAGTGGATATGGCACCTCAGTACGCCTAGAGGAGCAAGGTTTAGAGGGCATTGGACGCCTTAGCGGAGTCCGGCAAGAGGCACAGTTCTCAATACAGTGCCTAGAACACTGTATTTGGTGTACTCACGGTAGCAGTGCGCTGTGCTCCCTATGTGATGTACTTGAAGTAGGTACATGTAGTCATCATGTAGGTAGGGTCTCTCGAGGCTTTGTTACAGATCGCCCACGCTTTTCGCCTTTTCGCTAGGCCCCCTGCTCAAACTACTGTAATTCCTCGAGTACCTAGCACCGACTAAGAGATATAGATAGCAGCGTCGGGTATTGTGCCAGTGCGCTCTTTTGCCTGCATACGTTCCGCCTTTTCCTTCCCTTTCACTTCCTCAGTTTCTCTTCGCCAACTCCGCCGTTAATCTACCCTCGAGGCAGTCTTCTCCTAGCATCCCACCCTCCTCCCGCCCGGCTTCTAGGAAAGGGTCGTCTTCGCAGTGGCGGTTGTCGGTTGTTGGTTTCCTTAACTTTGTCTCTTAACCTTGTTGTGCCTCGTCGTCTCTCGAGAGGTCTCTTCTCCTTGGGCATTCGTTCCCTACCACGCTCCTTTCCTGCTAGCAACTCCCAGAACTCCCAACATAGCAAGCCAGCTACATCCGGTCAAACCCTTAATCTTAATCAGACGGCTAAAGCCTGAGTGTTATCTCTCAATTGACAGTTAACTTCGACCTGCTTCCGTCCAACTGCCCGTTCCGACTGCCAGTCAAACCTCAAAACCAGCCGTATCAACTTCGTATGTTGTGCATTTCTCGTTCCATCTGTTGCGTCTTTCTCTCGATTGGGCCTATAGTACAACACCCACCTCCCTACCATGCTACTATCACTAGATTGAAAGCCTATTGGCCAATTGGTTCAGTCGTCGCAAAGTGGCTGTTCCATCCCCCTGGCATATGAATTGCTTCATTGTCGGCCACCAGGATCTCATTTTACTAATTAAACCTCGGCAGTCTCGCCTACTCAGACATACGACGCGCACCACTGTAGCAACTGGCTTCATAATATCACAACCCTCGTACTGAACCTGCTTATTCAACCTAGTAATATACTTCCATCGCCTGGAGAAATGCCGCGCAAACTTGGAATCCCCTTTACCGGCTCGAGTAACATGGCTCAGCCAGAACGCACGGGCGAGAGGCGACCCTCTCAATCCAAGGGCAACCGGCTCAGCCAATTCTTCTCTTCGCCCAAGACCAGGGACCAGCCGTCTGCGCAGCAAGCCCTCATGGCCATGCAGAACAACTCAACGTCCATGACTTCTTCAAGTCTCGCTTTACCGAGTATCTTCGTTGGGGAGCCCAATAACGACGAGTCGACAACCGTCTTTGAACCCACCGATTCGACCGAGCTCTCAATCCAGCGCCGACGAGACGCTCAATTCGGTCCCCAGCTTGATCCCAATCACCGTTATGTGAGCATGCATCATGGAGAGCCTTTGGCCGCGCCTGTCATCGATGAACCGCCCTATTATTATGTCCTTACCACCTACATCAGCTACCTTCTGCTACTTGCTCTCGGTCATGTCAGAGACTTCTTCGGGAAACGCTTCAGCAAGAAACCACTGTACAAGACTTTGCGAGCCTCTAATGGCTATGCCCCTTTGAACGACGACTTTGACAGCTTCTACACAAGACGTCTGAAGCTTCGCATCGATGATACCTTCGCGAGGACGACCACTGGAGTCCCTGGTCGCTATATCAATCTCCTTGACCGTGTTTCCGACAATTTTAATGAGTCTTATAAGTACCTGGGCACCACCACTGAAACATTGAATATGAGCTCCTACAATTATCTTGGTTTTGCTCAGTCCGAGGGTCCTTGCGCAAATGCCGTCGAGGAATGTGTACGAGGATATGGCTTGAGTCTTTGCAGCTCTCGTGCTGATGCTGGTACCTCGGACTTCGTTTGCGAAGTAGAAAAGGCGATCGCCGACTTTGTTGGCAAGCCCGATGCCATGGTATTCTCAATGGGTTTCGTCACGAATGCGAGCACATTTCCTGCATTGGTATCCAAGGGATGCCTTATTATTTCAGATGAGCTTAACCATGCCTCCATTCGTCTCGGTGCACGCCTTTCAGGTGCTGTTATTCGCTCATTCAAGCATAACGACATGACGGACCTCGAGAAGAAGCTGAGGGAAGCTATTGCCCAAGGACAGCCTCGTACCCATCGACCATGGAAGAAGATCTTGGTGGCCGTCGAAGGTCTGTATTCCATGGAGGGTACTATGGTCGATCTCCCGGGAGTTTTGAACTTAAAGGATACTTATAAATTTCATCTCTATGTTGATGAGGCGCACAGTATCGGCGCCCTGGGACCTCGAGGTCGTGGTGTGTGCGATTACTTCGGAATTGATCCTAGCCGAGTAGACATTCTTATGGGGACTTTGACCAAGTCATTTGGAGCCAACGGAGGTTACATTGCTGCCGACAAGGAGATCATTAATAAGCTGAGGAGCTGCAACGCCGCAACTATGCTTGGAGAGTCTCCCACGCCTGCTGTTCTCATGCAAATTTACGCGTCTCTGAAAATTATTACTGGCGACTTGGTTCCTGGAGAAGGTGAGGAACGGCTACAACGTATTGCTTTCAACTCGCGTTATCTCCGTCTCGGCCTTAAGCGATTAGGCCTCATTGTGTATGGTCATGATGATTCACCTATCATCCCTATTGCTCTATATAACCCCGCCAAGATCCCTGCCTTTAGCCACGAGATGCTGAAGCGCAAAATCTCAGTTGTGGTAGTAGGCTACCCGGCAACCCCTCTCATTAGCTCACGTGCTCGCTTTTGCGTGTCTGCTGCACACAACAAGGATGACCTCGACCGACTTCTCGCTGCCTGTGATGAGGTGGCGAGCATCCTACAGCTCAAGTTTTCGACAGGCATTGCAGGCGGCTTGAAGCCACTTCCTGACGGGGTGACTCCAGAATCTGAGGCGGCGTGGCGTAAAGCGAATGGCCTTGAGGGCGTCATTGAGCCACCACGATGGTCACTTGAGGAGGTCATAGCTCGAGGTGCCACAGATGCGAAATTGAGACTCCGATAGCTGCCGATATTTGTTCGCCTCGGCAAAACTTGAATTCACGTGCATTCATGGTGTTTGAGGACGGGTTGGGACAGAAATATCGGCCGTGGCGCTCTGGAGTTGTGAGAAACCTTAAGGGGATGACTGAGGATGGGTTTCTTGATTTACCAGAGGAGTTTGGGAGTTACCCCTGGTGCCACTCGCTTGATAGAAAGAACTGTTCGCTTCTGGGCCTGGCCAGCCCGCTACCGGATACGACGAGCGAAGCTAGAAGACTAGTTTCGTGTGCCCATGGCATGAAGAGTCAGACGTGTTCCTCTCGTAGACTACTTTTAAATTTAAGACCACTAGCTTCGGCTCGGCTTTCTTCGCCGTCTCACCAGCACCACTGTTAAACGCAAAGGAGGTGACTCGCTCCAGGTTCCTGAGTGGGTTCTAACGCTCTATGCTGATGAAATTGTATGTAGATACTCAATCCAGAAAGCCAACTCATCGTGGCAACCATCTTACCGCCCTGTTTCGTGACTTAGGCCAATTTGTGTCGCGGTAAGAAAAGAATAACGGCTGTTCTATTCTTGGTGACAGCCCATCAGTGAATCTCCCAGCGTCGGCCTGCGTCCGGGCCGTGGACGACAGGAGATATGAAACTGGTTGAGCCCCTTCGCCACGGCATTGTGCCAGTAGGCTGTGTACATTGCCTCTACTTGTATATCTGTCTGTGAATGCTGCGAAGTAATAAAGGCACCGTAAGTAGGTATAATTAGGCGAACCACGTCGAAGGTTTCACAGAATTAGAGTCACATCACTTCGTTGGGAAAATTTGTCCCCTTCTGGGCATCTTCAATTACAATGTACCAGTAATAGATAGAAGAGCATCCATGTAAGTATGGGGGGCGTCGTATCAAAGACGCACCTACCTACCTACCAACCACAGCATGACCTACGCCCTACCTACCAAGGCATACCAGAGGCATCTCATATAGAATACCTTACCTACTGTTCTGCGTAGGGAGGAACAGCAGTCGGATGTAAGGTAAACCCCCGCGCGTCACGCTCAATACTCAATAGTAGCGGCTTGGTACGTAATACATATATATACTTAGGTAGGGAGCAATTATTAATGTACCTAGGTACTTGTACTACCGTTGCACCCGTACAAGCTTGTAGAGGTAGTGTGATCTGGACAACACAGGTACCGGTACATGCAGCTGTAAGGGGGAGAAGTGGAGTGGGAGGTTACTCAGTAGTGGGTTGCCCTAGGGCGCTACAGCAGCAGACCCGCCATTGCCGTAATAGGCTTGGGTGGGCTTGGCTGGCTGACTGCGGGCTGGCCCTTGATAGATAGACGGGGGCGGATGAGTGGGCAGAATGGATGGGTTGCTCCGTCTGGCTGGCTGGCTGGCTGGTTGTCTCTGCTGCACTCTTTGGAGACTGTCGTCTAGTTTAGTCTTCAACGTCGGGACACCTCGCTACGCGCACCGACCGGTCAATCGTTGTTTGCATCCCGCTACACTCGTCGGAATCCTTGAATTGAGTCGTGCCGAACCAGATCCAATCGTCGGGAATTGAGTCGTTCTTGAGCCCCTTTCCCTCCTTTGAGCCTACGTCAAATTTGTGCCTGTTGCTCATTACCGGTTGCTTGTTGCTCGTTGGCTTTCCTGCTGTCTTTGTGTTCCCTAGCTGTGGCGTCGCCCTTAACGCTATCATTACGTGGTTACGTCGTTGCGGCCTACCACCCTCATCTGGAACCCCGCCTCGTCTGAGCTGGGGTAGCAACGCCGCGAGAGCCGAGAGAGAGAGAGAGAGAGAGACTGGGAGTAAGACTGAGAGAGGAGAAAAACAGAAGAAAGAAAGGGACAGGTAGAACAGAGACGGGCGGAGGCAAGTTCGGAGCGAGAATTGAAGTGGGACCGGCAACGAGAAAGGGGGCAAGAAAAGTAAAAGGAGGAAAAGAAGAGACAGAGGGACAGAGAGACAGTGAGGGAGGCATCGTGTGTGAGTGCGCGCGCGTGCTAGTCAAAAGGGTCGATCACGGGCGAACATGAACTTCGATTCAGGTACGGCATATGCCGAATCCGATGCGGATGACGAGTATGAGCGAAGCCTGCATACGGCCTCTCCCGTCCTGGCCACGGATTCCGAGATCTCCCCAACCGATTCTGACGGCCGTTCTTCCACCGAACATACCCCGACTACCTATGGCCATCGAAGCAGCGCCGACCGCTTGCCCGAGACCATCATCTCAGAGTGGACGGCCGAGGAGGGGGCCGACTTCATTGCCACCATCGGTCTCCAGCAATATTCGGATCGGTTCATCGGTGCGTGTGATCCTCTACTTCTTTCTCTTGAAACCCCCCCTTCTTCTTCTTCTCTTCTTCTCCTCCTCCCCCCTCCTTCTTTGTGCTCACCCAGTCTAACATACGAGGTTGTAATTTCTCCAGAGAATGATATCGTCGGCGAGGCTCTCGTAGCTCTACTACACGATGATCTCAAGGCGATGGGTGTGGCTAGTGTGGGACATCGCTTAACGATCCTCAAGAGCGTCTACGACGTTAAGAAAGCGCAGGATATCCCCATCGAGAGCGATCACTACGTTCCTTTATGTATGTGTCTCCTCACTCTTCAGCGTCCCTGACCGTAGTCCCCGAGTTAACGAGCGCGTGCCCATCCAAACACAGCCGCCGACGCTGAAGCCCAATATGCCACGGCCACTCTGAAAGATATCAAGCAGCTCGTCGAGCAGCTGCGATTACGAGACGAGAGGATAAGTCTTGTGGAGCGGGATCTACGTCAGCTCAGCGAGGATTTCCGCCGGTTACGCGAGGACATGCTGCCCGCCCTGCGCCTGGCCAAGAATGCCCAGCAACCGTTGCCCAACGTGGCCGCCAACAGCCAAAGCTACCCTTATGAGACGTCCACTATATCGCCGCCGGCGCCGACGTCGGCTTCGGGCCAGTCCTCTGGCGGCATCAAGCGAACGTATTCTACCAAGAAGATCGTACTCGGTACAAACACCATGAGCAGCTCTCCCAGTCACCTGCAGACTACTCACGAGCGCCCCTCCGTAGAACAAACGCTAGACCCAACTAGCGCGGCCGAACGAGCGGTGACTTCATCCTCCCACCTCGCCGCCGCGACAGCCCTAAATGGCTCTACTCAGGCCATTTCACCCAGTTACTCGCCTAATATACCGTCTCCAACGTCGCCCCCCACGGGCACCACGCTCGGGTCTCGTACGTACAATCAGCCCACGCCGTCCAGCCGCTCCACATTCCCCGAAAACGATCATGGGTACAGCACCAAACAACCCGTGGCCCCTCGCCGCATGCAGACACCTGTGCCAGAGACCCCTGGGTCGAGCTCATCGGTAGAAATTTTCAAATCGTTCCGCGTGAGCATGGATGATCCTTGCTACAAGGTCTTGCCAGCAGCCCTTAAAAAGTATCAGATCAACGCGCCGTGGGACCAGTACGCTCTCTATATCGTATACGGAGACCAAGAGCGCTGTCTTGGCCTCGAGGAGAAGCCCCTCATCCTGTTTAAGCAGCTGGATAAGGAAGGAAAGAAACCCATGTTCATGCTTCGGAAGACCAATACGGCATCGGCCGACGCTGAAACACCAGGTAGTGCGGGCTTAGGATCTGGGGCAAGCAGAGGCGTTAATTATGATCCACCTGGAGGAATCATATAATGCCAATACCATACGGAGGATTAGAGGGTGAGGGAAGCAAGAAGGAGGACGAAAAAATATCAGATGGAGAGAGATGGAGAGAGGCTGAACGGGCATGATATACCCATCTCTCTCTCTATTTATGCCATCCTTCTCTCGTGGCTATTGTTTTTAAAGAGCGGATCTGGCAGGTCTATTGCGGAGGAGAGGAGGGAACATGTCTGAGACGGCGTTGATAGTTGCATAGCGTGCGAGCAAAGCTGTTACCCGGTGTTGTCACACATACTGTTATTATCATTGGTCTTATTCTCCTACATAATTACCCTAGTATCTATCTATCTCGTCTCGTCTCTATATTGACCGGGCAAGGGTAGAGAGGGATCTATGGTCAAGCCTAGCAGCACGGCTTCTGCCCATGCGTTGGGAGGGCGAGAGGAATCTAAACATTCCTACTCATACTCAATCTTATCAGTTTTGATAGTTGATAGAAGGTGGACTATGAATATTTACCTCACCTAGATCGTGTCGATTATATGCGGACATGTAGATTAGGCATTATATTTGCAGCTATCTTGCAAACATACCTAGTGACAGTCGAGCCTCTGGCGTGCGAAAGACTACTAGAGTCCTTTTATCGCCGACGAAGCCATTCATCGATTGCTTACAGCATATCGGCGAGGTAACTAGGCAGCGATTTTTCCAAGTTTCATGTCGGTGTCGCAACATTCAAAGTTATGATGTCGTCGATACAGGTGCATGCTTGTGATTATTTATTCTCTCTCTCCCTCTATCCCCCCCCTCTCTCCTTCTCCCTTCCTCTTAGTCTTTCCCTCTCTTCCTCTTCCCACCCCTTATTCCCTTTTCACCTCCCTCCACCACTTTCAAGACTTATTCCTCTGGTATATCTGTTTGATCTCTCATTCACACTGCAAACTAAAAAGTTCACTTTTACAACTTTATCACCTTATTTATTCTTTGAGCACCTCGCTTCTGTGACCTCACTCACCTGCGTGGTATATACTGCGGACGTGGGAGACTCTTGTTTATAGGGGTCACAAAGGCGGAAGTACCTAGGTATACACCTGCATTTAGCTAAGCCACTGCCTTGACTCAAATCATGGCCCCACGTCGCAAGCCACGAATCAGAGTTAAGGTCGTGCAGCGGCAAGCCTCAGGAAATGTGGCGCAGCACACGTCTCAGCCCGGACAGGGTATGGGTGCAGCTGGTCGCGGAAACGAGAGTGTCGACGCCATTGAGACCGCGCATCATCATCTTGAACAACAGCACGAACACAACAACGACAACCCGCAACAAGACCACCCTGAAGCGAGCTCTGAGTCCCCTGAGCACATAACGGATCCTACTATATGTACCTGTACTACTCCAGACAATTGGTTCACGATGCAGATCGAGGTAGGTTGCCCACCCTGGCGGATGCTTTGATGCTTCTTCATTGCTTGTTTGCATTCATGAGCCACCGCACTCTGCAATCAGTATAATTCCCGTGGGACATGCTAATTCTACTCCAATATAGCGCAAGATTCGGTTTGTTACCGAGCAGAAAAACATGTACGTTGCCAATCTTCTCCATCCATCTATTCAGGCTACCGGTCTCGCTTGCAGGTCATGATGCTAACAGCACACGCGCCTCTTCTACAGCCCCAAGGAATCTCCTATGCCGGATTTTCCTATGAAACAATGGAACGTCAAGTTGTACCTCCTTGATCAGGATGGAAAACAACACCCTGCGAGCTGCTTCACCAAGGTCGTCTACAACCTTCACCCTTCTTTCGAGAATCCCCAACAGAGTAAGTGCAGCTACTGTCGCATTGCTGCTGTCGCCAAAAACTGTAACAGATTCTGGTGATGCTAACCACATTGCGCGCCGCCAGCCTTCCACGAACCACCATTCACCTGCACCAACGAGGGTTGGGGTGAGTTTGAGATGTCCGTTGACATGTATACTACGGAGAAGGCCAAGATCACTGTCTTCCACGACCTTAACTTCCAGTCGCCGGAATATAAGATTGATCAGACCATAACCTTCAAAAACCCCTCGCAAGCGCTAGTTCAGGCCCTGCGCGAGACGGGTCCTGTTGGAAACGAAGACGACGCCAAGGCAAACAAAGCCCGCAAGGCTGCTGACAGCAAGAAGCGCAAGTTCGCCTTTGACTACGAGAAGATCGGTGATGCTTTGACCAAGCTTGGCGAGGATGATTTGCTGCATGTCATTCAGATGATCCACGACCATAAGAGCGACGACACGGTCACGAATAACGACATAGAACGTGGCGAGTTCTCAGTCGATCTCTACACCATGCCTGAGCACCTGACTAAGATGATCTGGGATTTTCTCGTGAGTGAACCTCCTCTTCCCCTTTCCCTCCTCTTCTACCTTGACCTTGGTCACGCTGTCTACAAATCCTCTTTCAAGACCTCCCAACGCGCTAATCAGATTCGATGCAGTTGGAACAGAAGATGGTGACAGCATAGAGGCAAGGCAAGCGAGGGGCTGCCAGCTGTAAAGTGGAGGCAGATGATTAGGATCATGACTTTTTCTTCCTCTGTGTTTTCTGAGGACAGCATTGCATTGGCGTTTTTGATGTGAGGCGGTTACAGAAGCCGAGTACGGGCATTCATCGGCAGGTTACTTTTGGCGTACGGTTTGCGTTTTCCCACGCTCGACCCAACGCGGTAGATACCCCTGTAGGTAGTGAGCCTCAGCAACGAGCAGGATACGAATGCAGGAATACGTTGACTTGTTCTCAGGTCAGCTCGGTTCATGATGTTATAGCTACGCATGGCTCTCCCCCGTCCCTCTCCCTCTTTGTGTTTTGTATTCACTTTCCCATTCACCCTGGAGCCTTGCATCTACCATAGAGGATATGCTATTCCAGTCAATAGAGATAGGGGAGGCTGAGAAGGTTGTCAGTGTCGTATGTGCACTCTCAATTCATCAGGCGTTCCCCTAACATGGACCCTGTTGATCTCTCCGCGGTAAACTAGTTGTTAGGATAGACCGTGTTGTTAGAGGTAGGGCCAAAGGCATTGAACAGTTCTCTGGTCCAGTGGTAATGAGTATGTTTTAAGCCCAGCGACCCTTTCGCGCCTTTAATGTTGGTTTCCACCTGGCTAAGGCTGTTGTTTACTTCGTTTCTCTTACCCACCAATTTGGATGGCATTAGTTCAAAATGTGCTTGATCTAGAGGATCATATCTCCTACCCACGGTCCGGACCCCACCACCAGCCTAGGGTCTCTTACTCGTCTCCAGGAGTACTATAAGAATATCACGGGTGGTTTGGGAGCGCCCTCCTGCACATCAGGTCTTATAGTCCTAGTAATGAGTCTGTGGTTATAGCAAGGAAGATGGTAAATAATGTATGTTGGAAAAGGCACTGGTTCCTCTACGATAGGTGTGTGTAAGTTTCAATTAGTCTATTGCCTAGTCGCCACTGGATACGTAGGTATTACCTACGTAGTATGCAAGCCGAACTCGTACAGTACACCTGCTTATGTGTGCAGGTCTCATGTGACCAAGAAAAGTTCAATGTTGTATCTGATTACATACCGAAAGTGCTGTTTACCAAGGGGAAAAAAACCTTACGTATCAGGTGGTACAATGGTCCGCCTCTGCCACAATAGTTGCTGGGGCAGGTAGTAGCGAATGATTAAATAAGGGCCTACCTACGCTACGTATGCTGACCCATTCACTTCGAAACTCAATTCGATCTTCTAACACTATCAACGTTCCTTGCTTACACGCTTAAGACAAACAGTGGCCATTGGTAGTTTTTGATATCTTCGATCTTAGATCCAGTCAGGATGAAAATCTTGGCCAATGACCAATTGATCATATGCATGCAGGCAGACAGTGACCAGATAACCAATTAACCAATTGACGAAAAGGAGGATCGGAGGGGGTGGGGTTAGATGTAAAGAATCTTGGTGCTTCCCCGCGGTATATATGGATCTTGTCCCACGTCTAGCCTGTACGTATTTAAGTAGCTTAGGTAGCTGCCTACCTTAGTAGGTACCTGTGCTATCTAGCTGGCGTAGGTACGGGGGCCAGGTACTGCCATCTTATATGGGCAAGGTCGACGCGGCTCCGGAATATAAACCTTGGACCACTGCTCCATACACTATCAAATACCACCTACTCCTCCCCTCCACCCTCCACACTCCGCACCCCTCGCGATTCTGGTAAGCCCTCAAAACCCGCCTTAAGCCGAGCTGTGCATCGCAGCCCGTGCGTGCGCTGCCAGTCAGTCGTGCCAGTGGTACACTAGAGCGACAGCCAACCAGCCGACATCTACCGCAGTCGCCGCCGACGACACGGGACGAACCATGTCGCAACAGCCTCCCTTCCCTTCTGCTACCTCGTCGTCGTCACCGCCGTCGGCGTCCGTGTCCCACCCCCACCACCGCCCTCCTCCTCCTCATCATCATACGACGACGGCGGCGGCGGCGGCGACGACAACGACACCGAATTCCTCTTCTACTGCCGCCAACACCACATCTTCCACGCCTCCTCGCCCTCCCCATCCTGCTCCTGCTAGTGCTACGCCTCTCCAGGACGCCAACACCAGCAATGATGCCAACAGCGGGGGCAATTACACCAGGAGTCACAGCTCCGGCCCTGTACAGCAACCACAGCACAAGCGGGTCTACCAGGCGTGCATTCCCTGCAGACGGCGCAAGGTCCGCTGCGACCTGGGCAGCGTCGACAATCCCCACGATCCTCCTTGCATGCGCTGCCGTCGCGAGAGTAAGGAATGCTTCTTCAGTGCCACGCGCCGCAAGCGCAAGAACGACGATGACGCCGACGAGTATCAGGATGAGTACATCATTCGCAACGGCCGGAAGCGCCACTACCTCGATGATACGCCTCCCGTTGTCGCCCCCGAAGACGAGCGGAAGCCCTTCACCCCCGTGCCCCTGACACCCGGCGGTTCCGCTGGTAGGAGCCAGCCTCTGAGGCGCGCCGAGGCCCTCCACGATCTCCACCACGTCGCCGGCGCCGATGGCCCGCGCCGCTCCAGTTATGCGGAATCCACCGAAGATTCGAACGCCCAGTTAGAGAATCTCGAGGCCCAGAACGTCATGAGGAAGGGCATGTATGGGCCTCACGATGCTCTTGATCTTCTGTACAAGGCTGCTACCGACAAGTATGTACACCGTTTATTCACTATGTATCACAACTTCTTCTACTCCTATTGTCCTCCTTCAAAAGGCTACTCGCTCACCGTCCCAGTAGCCCTCATACCACACAAATCCGCCAAGAAGTTACTCCTACTACAACCATCGCACCAAACATTCTCCAGCCTCCATCTATAGCCTCACCGCCCAGCCGCAAGACGCCTCGTGTCCAGACTTCTGCTCACGGTAGCCGTCCTCAAATACGGGCTACCACCAAATCTGCTGATCCTATCGACCCGCGTCTATTGCCTTCTGATACTCACGATGAGAAGGCCGAGATTGAAGCCCGCCTCAATGTCGAGCACGAGCCTGGCTATCGGGAAGCCCTCGCCGCCTGGGCTAGATTCCGCTTTGTACGAGCTGGATGGTTCACTAAGGAAGAAGCCATTAAGTATATTGTATAGTAAGTCTACCTATCCGTTCCAGAGAAATTCAGCTTCTGCAGCAAGGAACATTGCTCACCACCCGCACCATCGTCAGCTACTATGAGTATCTATCTCCCATGACACCTGTCTCTCCACCGACTTTCCGTAGTCCTGGATCTCACACCACTCTCTTGACCGAGGAACCAATCCTTGCGGTTACCTTGCTCACTATAGCCTCGAGATACTACAATATCCCCACAACGGGGGGACACTGTCGGTCTCACGCTATCCACGAAGAGTTGTGGAGGTACCTCCGAAGGATGGTTGAGAGGTGTCTCTGGGGCCAGGAGGCTTTCGGTGGAGGCTTCTGCGGTTCGGGCGCCGACGACTCGCAGACTTCAAGCACCGCGCCGTGGCGTGGCTTGCGTAAGGGCAGCTTGCGCACCTTGGGCACTATCGAATCACTTATGATTTTGACCGAGTGGCATCCCCGGGCCCTTCACTTCCCCCCTGAGGAGGCTATTGATGAGCTCATGCTTCCGTCCCGTGACCTCCGCATGCCGACCTCCTCCATGGATGACGACGTGATGGCGCGACCCGGTGGCAATGTAGGCGGCCAGAGAATCGAGAGCTGGCTCGAACCCGCATGGAGAAGTGATCGCATGTGCTGGATGCTTCTCAGTAATGCCCTAGGCTTAGCTTACGAGCTAGGCGTCTTTGACGACATCGATGAATTGCTGGCGGCCAACGCCATCACCAGACCTGAATACGAAGATGAGGCGTACCGCCTTCGCGCGATGCGCATCAAGAGGCTACTTTTGATATATTTGACACAGCTAGCCGGTCGTCTCGGTTGGACTAACATGGTACCAGAGAGCATCAGGACGACAGATCCTGTCTTTTCCAATAACAGACGCCCGACTACCAATGAGGGAACAACACCTGGCACGAACGCGTCTGTGCTCTCGAATACCTTCAACTACGTTCCCGACGTGGAATTGGATGACCAGATTATTCAGTGCTGGGTTGGCGTTAGCAACGCCATGCATCGAGGCAACGAAAGGATATTTAAATCCCGGAAACACACCACCGAAATAATACAAAGCGGCAGGTACACCAGTATACTCAAAGATTTTCAACCCATTCTAAGGGAATGGTGGCGCGAATTTGAGTGTTTCCGCCTTCCCGAATTTACCCGCCACATCCTAACTATCGAATATGAGTATGTACGGATATACATCAACTCGCTTGCGTTACAGGCAGTCGTTGAACGATGTACAACCAATGCATCGGGTGCCTCTTCGGGCAACAACGGCCCTCACGGGGCACGTAATGCTCACGGGAATAGCGAGCTATCACCACAAACCCAAAACTACCTAGGCAACTTACCAATTGGACATCTCGGCGGCTTCGGTGCAGAGGATCAGGAGTATATCAGAGAAGTTGTCTCGGGATGTAGGAATCTGTTGCGCACAGTTGTAGATGGATTGTTCAAAGGCGGTTATCTTAAGCACGCCCCGGTGCGTACCTACTTCCGGATAATTAGCGGTGCCATGTTTCTTCTCAAAACATTTGCGCTGGGTGCACCAAAGTCGGATGTAGAGACAAGTATTAGTCTGCTGGATCGGACCGTACACGCCCTGCGAACCTGCGTCGTAGACGACATCCACCTCGGTACGCGGTTCGGTGATCTACTGGAATCACTCACGACTCGACTCCGAGACCGTTTCAAGTTCGCGGCCACCTCTGTTGAGGGGAAGCACTCCGTACCCAACGGAGACCCTGGTAAAAGCCGCGTCCTCAATGGACATCTGGCACCTATGGGGTTGGAGAATGGGTTTTCGAGCCATCCGATCAAAACGAGGGATGGACTCACAGTACCCGGTATGTTTATGCCCTATCACCCATGCTCTGCTTTTCGCATTTCTCGCACTCTCTCGGTTCATCACCAGAGACCTTGCAGTTAATTGTTCATATGGGGGATTGCTCCCCGCCAAAGTTCTCAGATGCTTTCGCCCCATGCTATTTGGTTTTACTAATGGAGACTCCATAGAGCGTTCGTCAACACCCTCGGGTAATATCTCGGCTACGCCATTTGATATGTCATCCGGGAATTTTCCTTTCCCTGTTGGCCACGCAGCGATGTTTGGTGCCGGAAACCAGGGCGCGAATAGCGGCGTGTTGGACCCGGCCGGCCTCAACGATAGCATTTTCGAACCCGGTACAGATTGGACGGATGAGATGTGGTACCTCCCCCCCGGTGCGGGTCTGTTTCAAAATGTCGGCGAGAATTCCAACGTCACCATGACGGATCAGGGCGTCAACGTCGGCGGTGTCGACTTGCTGGAGTTCATGGCTATGGACCCACCTAACTTCGGGGGTCTTGATACTGCAGGGTATTAGGCGCTGGCGGTTTTGCAAGAATAATCCTATTTTGCTTTGCTCTACGAACTACGATAGTTCCAACTAAGGCGCTTTACGCGAAGGGATGGGGAGTATAAGGTTTGCGATGACAGCGGTAAAACGGCCCTCCTGTTTTGTTTTGAGCTAGTCAAATCACGGTGCTATGGCTCAATTATCATGGGTTTATAATGAGTTTCAAGTATTTAATACAGATATCATCAAGTCTGCGATTTATGGTTATATATAACAATTTTACTTGGCGATCACAAGATTTAAAGAAGCTATATCTTTTTTAAACTTAATAATTATAATATATATAATAAGGTTATATATATATATATATAAATACTGTTAAGCCAACCGGTCCACTAAGTGATGAATTATGTTATCGACTATTATTACCTCGGAAGATAAGAATACATCCAGTTTTTCATATCTCACTGCTAGAAAAAGCACCAGATAACGCCACACTAGAACCAATCTAGAAGTTGAGCCAGATCAAGACGAATATAAAGTCGAAAGCATTCTAGACTCACGTCAGAATGGACAAACATTTGAGTACCTAATGTTAAGAGAAATATGTTGAGAAAACCCGGAGGAAACGCCGGAGGAAATTGATGAGCGGAAATTTGCCTAGATGAGCGATGACTGCTGTTGACGCTGCTTCCTCCACTTGCTGAGGAAAGTCCGAGACTTTCTTTGTGACTCCCGCTCTAGAGTGGAGGTGATGACAATATTATCCGCTGACTGGGCAAGTAGAGAAGGTGGTTGGTCTGAGGAAGCTGCCTTTCACTTTGGGTGGGATATTCTGAGGCCCTACATAGAGCTGTATTTGGGTGACCGGTTACTTGTGGTGCTACAGAATAAAGAAAGGCTGACCTACAAGTGCCCGCCCACAGAATCTACGACTACCAGCCTATCGACTTGGCTAACATAGGTTTACCCAGCTACACCAGGGTAAATTGAGATCCGCCAACTACAGACACATAACCATTCGCGTCTATTCAGATTCTATTCAGACTCTTTTGCCCGCCTTTCCGTAGCTGGCGGCGATATCCTCAATGACAGCCTGCGTGACGTCGGCCGTCTTTGCCGTGCCACCCAGGTCAGCAGTGACGATGCCTTTCTCGCAAACACGCTCTACTGAGTCCAACAGCTTCTGGCTCGCGTCCTTCTCGCCGAGCCATGCGAGCATCTCGGCACTCGTCCAGAACGTGGCAACAGGGTTGGCAACCCCCAGCCCAGTGATATCGAAGGCCGAGCCGTGTATGGGCTCGAACATGCTGGGGTTCTGCCTTGTCGGGTCCAGATTCGATGTCGGCGCGATGCCGATAGACCCAGCGAGAGCTGCCGCGAG
This sequence comes from Xylaria sp. FL0064, assembly GCA_022593225.1. Classification (NCBI taxonomy): domain Eukaryota; kingdom Fungi; phylum Ascomycota; class Sordariomycetes; order Xylariales; family Xylariaceae; genus Xylaria; species Xylaria sp. FL0064. The sequence goes on along the minus strand of JAJKLE010000053.1, from coordinate 87,247 downwards.
ATCCGACAGAATGTCAGCATGAAGGTTTGTTGCTACGATGGTGTCGAGTGACTCGGGCTTGAGAACCATACGGCACGTCATGGCGTCCACGAGCATCTTATCCTGTGTCACGTCCGGGAAGTCCTTGGCCACTTCGGCGGCGACCTCATCCCACAGAACCATACCGTTGCGCTGCGCGTTGCTCTTAGTGACAACCGTTAGCAACTTACGAGGCCGACTCCGGGCCGTCTCGAAGGCAAACCGCATGATGCGTTTGACGGCGTGACGTGTAAACATGGCCACCTCGGTCGCCGTCTCCCAGGGCTTTCCCACGTGCGATCGGCCGCCCTGTCCGGCGTACTCGCCCTCGCTGTTCTCGCGGACAATAACCCAGTCCAGGCCCCCCGTCTTGCAGTTGCGCAGGGGTGACTGCGTGCCCCTAAACACCTTGGTGGGGCGAACGTTGGCATACTGCTGGAAAGGCTGGCAGATGGCCAGCCTCAGACCCCAGAGGGAAATGTGATCAGGAACATCTATGGCAGGTTAGCTGCTGGGAGAATACTACAGACGATGACCAAAACGTACCAGGCGCACCGACGGCGCCAAAGAGGATCGCATCGTGTTTCCTCAACTGTTCAAGACCACCATCAGGTATGTATTTTCCCGTCTTCTTGTAAGTCTCGGAGCTCCAGTCATAATGCGTGAAGTTGAAGGTAAATGTGCCCAATGTCTCGGCCAGGCTGTTGAGGACTTCAATGGCCGCCTCGACAACCTCCGGGCCGATACCGTCTGCTGGTATCGAGGCAATACTGTACGACTTAGATACGAAGAGAGCGGAGGGCGACATGTTGTTGATTTGTCTGCACAGATGCGTGTGCACTACTAACGCAAGGAAGAAGGCACAATTCGACTTTATTAATTAGGGAACAAACTTATTTACAAAGACAGCCACCCCCATGTCCTTGGACGCTTAGTCGAGACATGTGTATGGTCACATACTTTATTGGAGAATAAAGTTACCGGTCTGCGAACTCCGGACTTCGGACTTGACTCTATCCTGGCCTGGCCAGAGAAGTAAGGTTCGTGGAGAGAGACACCCTGTCTGTGGAGCTCCCGCCGTAGGTGGCGTTGGACTTGGATTTGTCCGAGGCAACTGACTAAGACATCGGCATTTCATTCACCGAATTGAGACCCGCTGTACTCCTGCTCAAAGTGACTACACATATTATCACGAAGGATGGAGGGTTCACCACTGCCAATTCCATGCGGCAAACCGCCTCTTGCGGCACGGGTTTATATGAAGTACCGCGTCGCTAGCTAACATAGTCAACCACAGGAGGAACGCGCTCCATCCTTGTCCTCCTCTGTGCTAGGTCCCTGGAGTGCTGCCCGACAATTGACTATCGACAGAAAGGCCCTTAACTTAGTGGGCTCGCATGTGCTCCTGACAATCGAAGCACATCGAAACAAGTTCCAAGATAACAAAGATACAAGGAAGCCATTGTTTTGGGCCAGTCTGGCCTCCAGAGTTCCGGAAAATCCACCTGGGCGTCTGGCCTAGCTGCTGAAGCTTTGAATGATTATCACCACCAAAACCCATCATATTATCTCTAAACGATCTTTACCCTCTCCACGCGGAACTCGTCCGGCTGCGGGGATTCAACCCGACCAACGGCCTCTACCGCAACCAAGGAGAGCCGGGACCAGAATGAGGTCCTAGCAAGGCAGTTCTTTGACAATCTAGGATGGCAAGGATGTAGCCTTGTCGAGTTTCGACCAGAGTTCCTCCAACGGTGAAGGAGATCGTATACTAGAAAATGAATGGCAAAGGTGCTCCGTGATTCACCGCTAGACGTCCTCATATTCGAGGGCTAGTGTGTTGGTTTTCTGTCAGCGTCCGATGCTAATCTCGGAGCGATATAGTCCATGGCAAGGAACATGGCCTTGGGCGAGCAGGAGAACGGTGCCCGGAACAAATTTACTCGGGCATATTACATGACTAACGAGAATCTGAGACGATAGAACAAGACTCTCATGCGCCGATGTCGCTTCGATCATCTCATTCGCTTGAATACGGACAGACTAGAAAGTGTCTACTGCTGGGGCATTCGGAAGGAACTGACGTTACGAGCGACAAAGGGTACGGGACAAACAGACGACCAGATCATAGCGTTTGTGCAAGCCTATATGCTGGTCTACAGACTATACCTGAAGTGACTGCAGCACGAACTCTTGATGAAGAAGAAGGCATCAGCGAGTACCTCCGTTGCCCACATAATCAAGGATACAGCTAGATGAAGATGGCAACATAATCTCGATGACAGAACTATTCTATTCCGCGGTCAAGTGTAGGACTGACCTACGTGCCGCAGAGCCTACGAAATACAAAGTGATAAAACGCCTGGATATCAAGGCTTGCCAGAAACTGTAAGAGAGCAGTAGCGGACTTGACAGTACAAAATATGTCATCTTGAAGTCCTGGTTCTAGCCCTGGCATGGGCCAATGGATTTGAGTGCTTCATTTGAGGCTAGGCTTGTCTTGGTATAAATTATACCCAGACCTCGCACTGATACATACAGTACTATATGTCTCCGTGCTCATTCCATTCAATTGCAACAATAGTCCCAGAGAGAGAGAAGGAAAGTCACGCAGTATAAGCGATGCGTTGCCTTTTTCGCGGTAGTAAGTCCCATGTAATACGCCGAGAGCTCCCCGATGTATGACATATACAGCGAGACATGGTCACAGTCGGGAAATGCCGGGAGCGTCGCTGGTCGTGTGGCCAAGAGACGGCGTACCGACGTAACTGGGCGCCCCGGCTCAACGGGCTCAAGAGCGAGGTATTAACTATGCGAGATGGACACGAGCTTAAGCTGCCTTGTGTCGTCGGAAGCAGCACTGACATTGCATCTGATCAGAACGGTCTATGATGTGCTGGCCCGGATTCATGCCGATCGAAGCCCGAACCGCCATGACGATGCTGCCGCCGCCGACGTGGTTCCGGGGAAGAGGTTAAGTTGACCGATCCGTCTCCGCCTGATCCCCGGGCCCGCGGCGACCTTCATTCAATGAAGGCCTCCCACCCCCCAACATACCGGCTAAGCTTCGACCTCGGAAACTGTAGTTTAAAAGGACGCAGCAAAGGTGCTTAAATGCCGTGCCATATTGGCTTATTTTAGGCTTCATGTTGCGAAATTATTTCGATTTACTTGCGCAGATCGGTTGAGATTATAAGGATCCCCGCAAACCTTGGCTGCGAACTCTAAGCAAAATACGCTCTCCTACATTACTCAGCAGCGCAATTGTCAACGGGACTAAACTATATACGAAGAGTTGAAATGTTACTATTGCAAAAGACCGCACATTAAAGCCGTACCGTAGAAGCTGAAATATATAAGTCATCAGATGAAGTTAATAACGCTATTATTGGTACATGGAAGGCTCGGGAGGTCTACATGACTCGGAGGTTTTACGCGATGCTCGTTTTAGGGCACTAAACTACGCAAATGCCAAGAGCTGTTAAGTGGCTGCGTTTAGTTCAATGCCATGCTTAGCCAGCTGGGAATCTGGTCCATCGTCGTGTTGTACGACGTATCATTGCATGTTCACGTACACGATCTAGAACTTAAAATAGTCGCTCTCGATTCCCGTACACCATATCCATTGGGTCGCTCCTCATGACATGATCGTTACCTCAGCAGCCACACTGTACGCAACCCTACCATTACCAGTGGGAAGGTAGTGCCGCAAGATGTGTATAAGTACATGAGGGGTCGAACTCCAAGGGCGAAAGGAAGTTTGCCCGGGATTATCGAGTAATGAGACTATCCTAGAGCGTAGTCAAGCTCGCCAGCGCATCTTTATGGCCATGGAGCCAACTGATAAGACAGACAGACACCTTGTCCTCATCGGCGTGGGTCCGGGCATCGGACGTTCCGTCGCGTGCCTGTTCGCGTCGAAGCGGTACAACAACGTAACACTGATTGCCAGACGTGCCGAGCAGCTGATGACTGAGCAAGCCAGATTAGAAGCTGCCGCACGACCTAAGTCTGTCAATGTCAAGACATATGCGGTAGATGTGGCCGACAGTGGTGCTCTTGTAAACGCCCTCGTCGATGCCGAGACCACCTTGGGCAAGCCGGAATGCGTCTACTTCAACGCGGCCCGAGTCATCCCGTCCCACCTACTCAGTCATGATGTAAAGGAGATCGAATACGACTTCAAAGTACGCAGCCCATCTTTCTACGAAGCTCGGTGACATATCGCGATCAATAGACTGATGAGCTGATCAGCTTACCGTTTCCGCTTTATATGTCACGGCACAATGGGCGATGCCGTCGCTGCTTGAGCTCGCCAAAGTAGACCCTTCGGCAGAGCCGGCCCTGGTTGTCACCGGTGGAGTACTGCACGTCGAGCCAGACCCCGAGCTATTTGCCTTGGTAAGTAGTTTGCAACCCATGGGTGTCGGGTGCCGCCTGTCTTCCACCATAGGTGTTGTTTGCCCCCCCCCCAAGGCGTTTCATCATCACTAACTTGTCGGCGCGTGATGAAAGTCACTGGTCAAAGCTGCCCAGCGTAACCTAGTGCAGAGCTTAGCGTTATCTTACGGCGCCTTGGGAGTGCGTGTAGGGATGGTCCTGGTCTCTGGCGTTGTGGGACCTGATGAAAAAGATCGTAACCCGGTGAACATTGCAGAAAAGGCGTGGGAATGGCTTCGCAGTGACAAGGAGGCCCCTTTTGAGATTGTTATTTGACGAGTGGCGTGGCAAGGCACTTCAAGGCATACATGGATAGCGAACCAACGACACACGAATTTCATTGGTTTGCATGCAGCTCGTCAGATTTACATTGAAGTGGGTGGTGTAACTGGGCAGGTAGGATAGGTGATATTAGATAGTTGAGGTTGAGCAGACTTAATAGTATACGGGAAGGAAGGTAAAGGGGATGATGAGCATAGCATCAGGGACGAAAAGGAGAACAAACATAGCATATGCCAGTGTTCTCTCTAATTAATCGGCTCTTCCTTGATTAACTGTAAAAGCTGGTCTATTTAATCTAAAGGGCTAAGGAAGTGTAGGTCAAGTCTCTTTCCTCAGGGCCTGTTGGGCGGGAATTGTATCCAGTCTAACAAGCTCCGCATATCGTACTTTATATATACATGTTGTAGATCAGTTACTATCACATACGACCATAGGATCTGGAAAACGCGGGGTCCCGTCCGTTCCCCCATAGCTAAGCCAGATACCGCCAGATTAGTAGCTGGGTCGGTGACGACCAGCGAATCCCTGGTGTTGTATGTTTTCGCTTTTTTTCTTATTGCCGTCTTTTTTCTCTCTTGCTCGTCTACCTCTTCCGTTTTCTTCTGTTTGCTTAGGTATGATTATGATTATGATTATGCTTGTGAAACTATTGCTCGTTGGAAGAGAGTAGCATCCTTAATTCCACAATAATTTGTGTTGTAGAAGGTCAATCTCAAGTTGTCAACAGCAAAAGCGTTGGCACACATTGTAAGGGAATAGGCTGGTAGAGACTTGGTTTGAGCGATGTAAAACCAAGTCGAATCAGTCTGCCGTCGTCGGCAAAATCAAAAGTCATCTACATCAGTTTTAGAGTGAACAAATGGCCTACGTTAAACACACTAGTAGATGTGCACAGAGTTTCAACACGAAGGCTTATATCTTGGATGATTAGCCAGAGAAGAGTCTCCCTTAAATTTAGTAGTAATCCCTTGCGAGACTTCCTAACCAGTAGATCTTATCCCTTGTAGCTTGCAAATCACTCTGAATAGAGTACGGAGCGCAACCCATTCCTTCTCCAGCCCTTGCAAATTAGCAATGCGGCTATATTGACACTACCACTTATTGAAGTTGACACAATCCGTTGAAGTGCTTCGAGTGAGTTACGTAGTATCATTGTTAGACTCCTTTTTACAAACATAGTGCATTGTATGTATATAACCTACATTAAAGGCACTCGTCACCACTGCGAACAGAAGGATCAAGCAATGGCGGCTCTACGACGGAAGAGTCGTAACGGCTACATTGGCATTACTTCGGTGAGAGAAGTAGTAAGATGCATGATTTCAATAGGGGGTTCGCGTTCTCGTTGGTCCTCCACTTCTGCATGCAGTCGTGTATAACAAGGGATATGCTTGCTATATTTAGATGTTTGTTTACTTTACCAAACAAACGAAATAAGGGATGCTAGGCCTTGCGCTGGTTATAAGACGTATACCACTGTCTGTAACTAAAAATTGTTGCATCTCGCACACAGTGCCACATGAAGACTCTACAGCGCCATATAACTCGTCAGAACTATCAACATAATGAAAGACGTAGTAAGGAAAAACCGCCGTCTACTGCTATCACCAGAACTACCTCCCTACGATGGACCCAAACTCCGCGCGTTTCAATACAGAAATGATCCAATTGAGTGGCTGGGTTCGCTAGAAGATCGCCCGATTCCTCCGGGGTCTACTCGCCAGGGTTATGTCTTCAAGGTGAAGATTCGATCCAAGATATATGCCTTGAAGGTTGTGAGTAAGATGAGGCCATAATGATGGAGAGTCTATATCTGACAAGCTGGTAGTTCAAGTTCTTCGATCCCTCCACTTACAGATGGTTCCTCGGTTCTTCCCGAGGCGAACATGTGTCTGACGATGTATTGGCCTTTCATTCCGACCCGTTCTATGTCGAATGCCGCGCGTATGGACGCCTACAACATGCGCGAGAGAAACAGGGGTTGAAGCGTTGCGACTTCGCAGAAAGCTACGGTTTTCTAGCCCTAAATGAGGAAGACGCGGCATACTTGGAGACGGACCTCGGGATCGACCTCTGGGATATACCGTCAACCGATGAATATCGCAGGGCAGCAGAAGGTAGTCCCGTACGGGCCATTGTGAAAGAGCTCATCGCAAGCGATCCGGTGGTCAACGAGAATCTTTTGCGCAAAATACTCAAGGGCATCAGGTGGATCAACAAACACAATGTACTCGTAGCAAACATTCGGCTGGAAAACTACAAGGGCGGCGTTCTTGTTGACTTTGGTATGGCTTGGACGATACCGCATTGCGGATGGGTGGCCCTGCCCGACTGGCAAAAGAAAGGCGTACATGCCATGGATGAGGTCCACTTCCAGGAAATGGTCGATGACATGGGGCTTGAGAACAATATACGCAGCACGCCTAATTATGATTACAAAAAAAAGTTGAGGGAGGGCAAAAGAAAGTTATATCAGCAATAGCGGCTGTGGCTGTCGTCCCTCATTTCTCCCTGGGGAAGAGTTTAGGGGGTGGCAGGAAGTATAAACGCACTCTGATTGAGTGTAATTATATTATGGCTATTCACCAACACAGCGCGGGCGTGGCAAAACCTTTTCCGTTCAATATACATATTAGTATCGTGACATAATGTGACATAAGGTGGGTGTGTGCCTGAGCCAGCAAATCTACGAGCTCATGTACTCAGGGCAGTTAGTAGGTACTTCAGGCTCGAGAAAGAGGGAGATTTTTAGGTCCCATGGAACTAATCATGTAGACGTTCTAGGCTCTACAATAGGAAGAAGAGCATTTGCTTGGCGGAAAAGAAGTTGAACTGTATGTCTTGCGGAGGCTTACGCCAAGAGACCACAGGGATATTGTTTGACAGAATGTCTGGGCGACAGTGTTGTACGAAAGCCTGCCTGAGCCCCGGCTACGCCCCTTGACAGAAATAGGACTCCGGTGCCCTCGCAGAACGGAAACGCACTTTCGAAGTCAAATCATCGTGTCATTTGCATGAAGGTGTACTGCATGTATGTCGAATAGTTTTGGATAACGCTACTCAGTGAATTCAGAGCAGAGGCCCAAAGGACAAAGGCCAAAGGCAAGGGCTATATCAATTTGCCCAGATCTCGAAGAGGGCAGGAATATTAGAGTCTTCTAGATATTCAAGCGGCTACGTAGGTACCCAGCCACGGAAAATTATTATTATGTCAAGTCTATCTCCTAGCCCTGAGTCCAGTCTTTGTGTTAACACGAAATTGTTCATTTTGGAGAAGACAGACACCCGAACAGAAGTTGTACGCGATATAAGCCGCGAAACGAGCCATCCTCCGGATACGACAGTGAATGTCACTCGAAAGTCCCTGACCTGTATTCTTTCGCCGAATTTACCGTGAGCGTGTGTGTCTTAACGTAGGCCTATGCGTAAGCATCAGTGGCCTGCTGTGTAACCTAACGTCTTGGGGCTCATCCGAATTCCCCACCCCAATACTCGTCGAACTCCTGTTTTGTTTCGTATAAAACTGCCATCTAGTGAGCTCTTCCTGCTTTGCCAACCACCGCTAGATAAGGGTCGGCCAAGGGAACGGATTCTAGGCCTACATGAACTGCTGCGTGATCAAATTTAGAGCCTCGAAAATTGCGGATCTCGGACGGGAACTCGTCTATGAAATAAAAAACAAAGACAGTGCGTGTGTATGGTTGAATAGCCTCACTACACCGTAAGAGAGCCTTGCGACCTTCGCTTAGTAATAAGGATCTACTAGGTACATATACTGTACTTCGCATCTGAGGCCCTGATAACCCTTTTAGAGAATTAAATTGAAGCCTTAATTATTTGCCATCACTTACAGGGAAAACTGTGGAATTATAGCTAAATGGCCAGCAAAGCCGGTGATGAGCCGGCTGGTAATTAATCAGTAACCTATACTCTCTCACAAAAGAATCTCGTCAATCATATATTAATATTAGTGTTATAAAAAGCCAATGTGTCAACATACTATCACTAAGTAGAATAAAAGATGTGTGTTCACTATATAAGAACAACCAAAGTTAGTTAGTAATTTAGTAGACTGCATAACTGAGGACTGAAGAGCACTTCAATCCCTATTTTTCATCCTCAAGCCAAAGCCTGCCAAAATCTGGTTGAACGGGGTACAGCCATTCAGGGGTTAAGCTGGGTGACTTACATAAGTTATATACAGATGAAAAAAGTAGATGACCGACACCAAGGCCCAAACAAGTAACAAGATAGCATGCGCGCGATCCTCATCCATTCGCATGGGATCTCATATTCTTGCTCAATCAGCTCATCGTCTAGTCGATTGGATTGACTCTCTCAAGAGCGTAGGAAGTGTAAATTGCCTATTATCTCACGGTAGCGTGAGTGCATATTGGGCGCGAAGCCTGCGGGGCTCACTTCAATACGAAGAACCCCTACTTTAAGTGAGATTACACATAGCTTCGGAACATCTATTAAAAAGACTTATCATCATGATGCCACAACTCGCCTGTCTTTATCTAATGTATAATGCGCCCATAGTGCTACCATGTCTTATTGAACCTTCCACTCAAGACGCACTGTTCACTTCTGTACTCATATTTTGGATTGAACCACTGTTGAAACTATCAAGCGCTGGGTATAAGACAGACTGCGGTCGCTCAAGAGAAAAGTAAGAGCGTGAACACGCACACGCATTTACATATACATACACTAAATATAGACTATACACGCATCATATCTAATCATAATCATAACACGTTAAATCTAAGGCCGTTTAATCTTGATCGTCGTTCCTAAGCGAGTGGTATCTCAGCTGCAGGACCCAATGGTCGTCAAAATCGGTACCGCGGCGAATCTTGGCAGCTTTCCGCCACACAACGGCACCCAGACCGATGTCAGCAAGATAGAGCTTCCACTCGTCAGCCATGGTGATATCCCCGGTGTCGTGCATGCTCTCGAGGGCCTTGAGAAGGCCAGCCTTCGGCGCGCCGAGCGCGACAACGTAGCGCGGCTGCACGTATAGCTTAGCGCCATCGATGACGTTGACCCGTCCCGTGGAGGGCTCTATGCCGCTCGGAATGTCGATGGCCAGGACGAAGGCCTCGTTGCGGTTAGCCCAAGCCATGAGTTCGTAGGTTGTGGCCTGATCCGACTTGCGCAGTTCCTCAAACGAGATGGTGAGGCCCAGGAGGGCATCGATAATGAGGGAGACGGAGACCTGATTCGAGGCATTGAGACTGTTGGCGGACTGCGCTAGTTGCTCGAAAAGCGCTGATTTTGTATAGATAGTGCCCCCGAAATTGCGGAAGAGGCGAATCTGCTTCCGAATCTCGTCCAAGAGGTCGCCTTCGCGCTCGATACCGACGACAGACACCAATATATTGATATTCCGATTTCGCAGATGGCGGGCCGCCGCTATAGCGCGTGCCCCTGATCTGTTATTACCGGCAAGAACAACAATCGTGTTTGTAGCTGGCGGCGAGGACGCGGCTGCCCGCAGTCTTATGGCTGGGTCATCCAGAGCGCGCATGGCCACCTCACAGATACCCCGTCCGGCATTCTCAGCTATGAGGTCCTCCGTCATGCCTAGTTCGTTGCCAGCAATATTCTCGACCACGAGCATCTGAAGGTGTGTCACGACGTCGACACGGCGGTTCGACGTCAGTGTATATAGCCCAGGGGAGGCGGGCGATGGCTTCAAGCACGGGTCAACAAGACGACGCGAAGATCGGGCTGCTTCACTTACTCCAGAGTTCACACGACTCGGCCCGGCGATGCCGGCACTAGCGCTCGCCTTACGTGACTGGGACCGCCGGGTCGTTGACATCCGTGACTCGTCCCGGAGCCGGGAGTTCCTGCCGCTGCCCTCGCGACCGCTTGGGGTCTCGCCGCCGCCGCCGCCGCTGTTCACGGGATCATCGTCCGCCTCGCTTCTCCAAAAGTCACCGGGCGTCTCCTTCGTGATCTTGGGGGCAGCTGTTGGTAGATCGAGAACGTTTTCTGTGTAGTGGAGGTTCTTCCCACCGGCGGTGCCTGGTTTGGGGCGGGGGAGTCGGTTGTGTGACACCAGCCTATCGGCCTCGTCCACGCGATCCTGCTCCCGCATCTCGTTGAAGATGGTCCGCTTATCGAACTTGGCGAGACTGCCCTCAAAATCAAAGTCGCCGGCCTCTTGCACATCGGTGACGTCTTCGGACGCCCAGCCACTGTCGGCACTGGGATCGGCACGTTTCTTCTGGCTCTTCTTCAACGAGGCGAATGGCTGGAAAGACTTGGTGGACTGGAGAATGGGCGTCTGTCTCCAGCCCGTCTTCTGATTCGTCGGGCGAGCACTGGACGCGGGAGTGCCTTCGTCCGTGTCGTTGATGACGGGCTGTTGCTGCCTCTTCCCACCCCGTTTGCCCCGCCTCCGCTCGCGAGGGGGAAGCCCAGACCGTGCCGTCGCAGCGGTTGGCGTGAGGTCTTGACGGTCGTCTTCTGCGGCATCGAGAGCGGCTGTTACCGCCGCAGCGGGATTGGACAGGGTTTGGATGGCAAGATGTGATATGGGCGGTAGATGGAGAGTCGTCGTTTCCGGCGTATCTGCGTCATCGAATGAATTGGCTGACTCATCGGTAGGGTTGGTGGTGACGGGCGTGCGTACCGTCTCCGTCTCGTGCGGAGCGCGGCGAGGGTGGTGAGGGTGGTGAGGGTGGTGAGCCGTCTGAGCTGCTGTCTGGACTACCTGGGCCGTCGGCTTCCGACTCATCCTAACGATGGCGGGATCCTGGAAGGCGCTCTGGCTTGGGGCGGCGGGAGGAGACGAGAGAGACGAGGCAGACGAGGACATCCCGCGGAGCTCGGGCTCTACGCTGTTCACGGCCGGTAATGGTATGATATCGTAGACATTGGAGGCGCGGATGTCCAGCCGTTCGAACTGCTGGCGAGTACTGAAGATGGTCGCTACAGAAGCGCACGCACATAGGGTCAGCAAGAGAAATGTTGGATTACGGTCTATTATAGATATATCGGCTCGCTACCTTTTTCAAGCGTAAGGTGCTGTTCTGGCACCAGGTTCCTCAGGATGCCCACGACCTGTTCTCCTGGTGGCTCTCGCAGCACGATTTGGTACGGACCGCCGAGCCATTGTGTCAAGGGGGACCGCTCCATCTGGCCACTGTCGCCGGCGACCAAGCGCACGCTGGCGGGCGATGTGATGCGATGGGACGCCACCGATGCTATGAATGGCGAGGTATCGTCGTGAACTTGGATATATGCCTTTGCTGCTCCCAAAGAGTGGGATGAATGCCGCCGATTGGGAGCAGGTAATGTCGTCGCAACACTTATGTCTAGCAAGACGTCGCTATAATAGAAGAAGAATGAACTGGAAATGTGAATGCGAATGTGAATGTGAATCGATATTGTTGCTCTCCCGATCTAGACTTCCCGAATATGTGATGTTATACTATATTAATTAGACCGACGGTCATTTTCTTTGTGCTACCTGCCTAGATATAGTTAAAGTACCTAGCTGGGTAGGTAGGTTGCATGTACTTACTACATAGCTACCGTAGCTTGCCGCCTGCCCCTCGCGCGGATATCTTATCGATAAGACGCGCCCTCGTACATACTACCTAGGTATATACAGAGTACCTGGTGCCCACCCATCCTTTAGGCTGTATATTAACTTAGCTTAGTACTATATAGTTTACTTCACTCATCTACGCATAAGACGGACTTGGACTGAGCTGGATACCATATATTAGGTAAGAGGTAGGTCCGGGATGTCATCTATCTGGAATCGCCGCCTCCCAATCTCTACATTATATTCATATATCTGTTTCTTATTTAGGGTGGGTGACGGCTGGGTTGGAGCGATAGATGTGTAGTACACATATGCACGGCGTAAGCCCCCGTCTCATAGATATACATCAAGCCGTCGTTGAATACGTGAGTACTAAAGCCATGTGCTGTGCCCCTTTTGCCAGGCTCGACCCTTGGTCCATATAAAGCAAACCTCGGATGGGCGGTTTGGTATCTCTCCGTTTAATTTTATTCACCCTACCAAACAAAGGCGCCTGTTGATGCATAAGTCCACTCCCATCTCTCATCCATAGGCAGCCATCATGGCTTCCTCATCGTCCAGGTCGGTAGCCGTTGCACCACCTCTGCTTGCTTTATATGCGAACTCTGATATCGTTGCCGCTTTCTTTGTCTTGATGGCAGACTCGGCGCTGTAGAGCTTGTTGTAGAACTGGATAACCCGGGGGTGTGCCATGACCTTGGTCTTCTCGAATCGTAACACCTGCAGTCCCATCTTGCTCACGGCGCGGCTAAGCGCAACGTACGCCTGGCCCTTTTCGAATACTTTGCCAAGGTCCACCTTGACCCTCTCCAATGTCTGGCCTTGGGCCTTGTGGATCGACAGCGCCCAAGCCAGGATTAGCGGCAGCTGCTTGCGAGATGCTTGTATCTCACCCGTGGGGAGCTCGACTTTCCAGTCTTCCGGGATGCACAAAATGATGCGATGTGTCCCATCGGTTGCGGTGAAGCGTACCACGGGATACTCACGCAAATCCTTCATACTTTCAGGATCTCGACTGTACGCTTTGATCTTCTGCTTTGAGCTGCCATTGACTCCCATCTCGTCATCCAAGCCCGTGGCATGCTCGCCCATCGCCCAGTGCTCAAACGTAGCCTCGGCCATGAATCCTATTACCTTGCCGAGCGAACCGTTGACGAGCGTGTCGTCCATGTTCTTGATCAACATTACCTGAGCTCCCTTTTTGAGATCCAGCGACTTAGGCGCCATCATGTTCGCAAGTAGCTTGTCTCGAATATTCGGGTCTCCTGTATCTGAAGACTCGTAGTGATATGACTCCCCGGGAAGATTGCGGAGCCGCGACTCATTGGATTTCTCCACCTCGTATCGAGTAGGAAATCTGTGATCTGTTAGCACATAGGAATTAAAACTACAAGGACGGGCGTAAGCTACAGTTCAGTGACGTCTAAGCCATCGTCGAATGCAAGTGGTCGCGCAAGCTCCTTAAAAGTTTGAACGGTAGTGTCGCTAATTTTACCGAGGCGCATCTCATTCAGCATGCCAGCGAATTCTGGAAACGATTAGCAGGAAAACCTACTACACGGCGTAAGGGTCTGAGCAGGAAAACGCACGAGGATCCTTCTGACGGAAGACCTGTGTCAACCCGATTGTGTGATCTATTGAGGTGTTCCAGGTTGCCGCATCAAATGCGAACTTTGCCTCCTTTTTCCCGCCATCGGGCACAGGAGGCAGCTGGAAAAAGTCACCAGTGATGATCAGCTGGATGCCACCAAAAGCCCGACCGTTTTTACGAATTTCACGGGCTATTTGCGAGAGCTTGTCGAATAGATCGCCGTCCACCATGGAAACCTCGTCAATGATGAGCGTCTTGGTTCGAAGCCACCTATTCTTGGCTTTGGCATTGCGGCGGATCTTCTTAACCAGTGTCGGCACGTCCTCCTTCCCTAGCCCGATGCCGGCGAAGCTATGGAGAGTCTGGCCACCGATGTTGCAGGCGGCAAGGCCAGTGGACGCCGTTACACTGAGCCGTTCGGGGTCGCGGGCCCATTTTTTCTTGAGCTCCGAGATAATTGCTCGCATCAAGACAGACTTGCCTGTTCCGGCAGGACCGGTGAAGAACACACTCCGCCCCTCCTTGATGACAAGGTCAATTACGTGTTGCTGCTCTGAACTAAGAGAAATTGCCGAAGCCTTTGTTTTCCGGATCACCTGGTCATCCGTGGTGGCATGCATTTCACCTAGCGAAGGATTTCCTTCCGATTCGGTCTTCTTGTTCTGACTCTTGAGTTGCTTGCGTCGTTCCTTTACGGCACTTTGCGTTGCGTTCCAAGGAAGCCCCCTCTTTTTGCTGGGTAGCGGTGTCGCTAATGGGTTGGCATCGTCAGTAGCTGGAGCTCGAGGAGACTCCGGCTCATTGCTCCGACTGGCTTCCTCCGTTTCCCGAGACCAACCCTTTGGCAAAGTCCTCTTCTTCGGTGGTGGCAGGACGTGACTTGAGGGTTCAGGCGTTGGATCACCGAATTTCTCCGGAGGAAACATATGATGCCGGGGAGAGGAAGACCAGGGTATCTGGCTTGTAGGTGGAGGAAGTGGGTTAGTAGGAGCAGCAGTAGCAGTGACAGCATGGACTGGCTCTGGAGGTTTTGATTTAGATGGGGCTGGTAGAGGGGGTAGTGATGCGGGACACTCGTAGTCCAGCTCGAGGGCATCATCATCACTAAAGTCTTCCTCGGTCACGTAGACGGAAGCAAGTGTGCTCGCGTGTGACCGAGGATTGCTGAGAGACGAACGATCGTCGAAGGACCCGGCGTTACTACATATTGATACGAGACTGTTGGTGCGTGATGAAGCGGCAGGAATAGACGACATGGGCGTAGGTCTTGTAGCCGGCAGTGGCGGTGGGTTGCTGGTTCTAGGCTTGAATAGCCCAGGCGTGCGAGTAGCCGGGGGAATGGCTGTAGAACGGGGTTTGTTGCTTGTTGCAGTGGCCCAGGACGTAATGGCAGGTTGCTGGGAAGCCGGGCTGCTTGAAGGGAACAGTTGCTTTGCCAGATCAGACTTGGTGGTGGCCGAGGGGCCCGACTCGGTGGCGCCCTTCGCCCTGTCCCTCGCTCTCCCCAACATGGCTTCCGAGAATGCAGCTGTGGCGGTGGAAGCGGACGCAGAGGCGTTCAGAGTATTCAGGCATGGACCGGGGGCCTGCGGCGGTGCCAGCCTGGTGCGGATGTGTGAGGGCGAGAGAAAGCGGGTTCGCGACGATGGGGAGAGTGACGGTCGCAGGGCCAGGACGCGGGTTGCTCCGGCATTCATCCAGAAAGTAAGCAGCCTGACCAGGGTCGATTATGCGGACGGGGCTGTTTTGCGCGAGGAATTGAGGCAGCGGGCATCACAGAGAGACTACCTAGCAGTAGCAGGCGGGTGTGCCGGTACTAAGTAGACGTCAGGACGACCTGTCTCTGTGGCATTGTTTGTCTATCCTTCTCGAATGGGCGGCGTTCGACTTTTGGACCCGACTTTGCGGTGCACGGTGAGAGGTGAGGTGTGTGAATATTTAGATTAATGCATCTTACCTACCCTGTCTAGCGCGCCCGGCTAGGTACCCCGGCGCGTGTTCAAATACTGGAAAGCGCGTTTGTGGCAAGGACCTATCTAGGTAGCTACCCCACTTCCAATCAATTACTTGCAATCTAGTATGTGGTACAATAGCTTACGCATAGGTAGGAAATACACCTAACCCACAAGCTGAACAGGTGAATGGAAGTTAGGTAAGTACCTACTTCCAGTACTTACACACGGCTGCCTACTGTAGGTAACAGCCACTGGATTCACTCCAAGCAATCCAGTTTCTACCTTGTCAACAGACCATCTTCGCTCGTAAATTGGCACCAGCATTGGCTGTTCATGTTGACGAGGAACTGCGAGGTCCAGTTCATTGATAATGAGGCATCATCTTTGAGACGAAAGAAAAGTAGGATAAATTTAACCCCAAACTCTAACTTGAGTTTGAGGTTGTGTTTGGCGGATTAATGCAGCTTCCGCCCTCGTATTAGGGAGCATATCATCATCGTTGGTGTCGTCGATAATCCTTCACCATGGCAAATGCTAGTAGACGGAGCCGTGACCCGGGCGCCATCGTCGAGGAGGAGCGGCAATATGCCGTCGGTGGCCAGACTCTCCAACAGCTAGATGAAAAGTCTGTCTCTCATCTACCCCATCCCGTTTTTCATGTCCAGTCTTTCATCTTACGTCCACATGGGTCCGTTGTGAATTTCAATCTAACCTGCTTCCAGGTACCCCAACAGACCCAAGAACCATGGAAAGACGCTCTTCTTCGCCGACCTTTATAAAGACTTTTTCGAACCACTGACAACTAACAAGAAGCAGCCTTCCAGAAGAGGAGGCCGCGGTACTGCCTCGTCCAAGTTCACTCCACACGAACACCGGCGCCGTGTCATCGAACGTTTCATCGCTCGATGGCGCGACGAAGCCGGCAACGACTTCTTCCCTGCCTTACGTCTCATTCTACCCACCTGTGACCGTGAAAGGGGCATCTATGGGCTAAAAGAGAACGCCATCGCCCGCCTGCTCATAAAGTTCATGAGACTCGATAGGCATTCCGACGACGCCCAGAGTATGCTGAAGTGGAAGCGCCCAGACCAGTCCAGCACCGCCGGCGACTTTGTCGACCGCTGTTACAGTGTCCTGTCCAAGAGGCCTTCGCGTATAGAACCTGGAGACATGCGTATTGCCGAGGTTAACGAGCTGCTGGATAAGCTCTCAGCCGTGTCTGGTGAAAAGAGTCAGTTACCTATCGTCGAGACCTTCTACGAGCGTATGAATGCCGAAGAACTCAAGTGGCTTATTCGTATCGTCCTCAAGCAGATGAGGATTGGAGCCACCGAAAGAACTGTACTCGAGCTATGGCATCCCGATGCCCAACATCTATACAACGTCTCTTCGAGTCTCAGGAGGGTGTGCTGGGAGCTGTACGACTCCGATATCCGTCTTTCTGGTGCCCAGACTGGCGTCGCCCTAATGCAATGCTTCCAGCCGCAGCTTGCGGCCTATGAGATGGCTACCTCCTTCGATAAGATGCTTGAAAGACTCCGCGCATCAACTCATGAGACAGCGAGCGGTGACAAAGAGTTCTGGATTGAAGAGAAGTTGGATGGTGAGCGGATGCAGCTGCACATGCTCGAGGACGAAAGCATCCCCGGCGGCAAAAGATTTTGCTTTTGGTCAAGAAAAGCCAAGAATTATACTTACCTGTACGGAGAGAGTTTGCATGACGAGGCCAACTCTGCATTGACACGCCATCTGAAAAACGCCTTTGCACCAGGCGTGCGCAACCTCATTCTCGATGGCGAGATGATCGTCTGGGATCCCCTTCTCAAGAAGGTCTTGAAATTTGGCACGCTAAAATCGGCGGCTCTTGACACCGGCGCTTGGAACCCGTACGAGCGTGATGCGCCGCGACCCGTGTTTCGAGTTTTCGACATCGTCCTCTTGAACGACCAGCCACTCACGCAGTATACTCTCCGAGATAGACGCAACGCGCTTGCCAAGGCCGTGCCCGGCGAACCGCATCGGCTTGAGGTCCACGATTACGTGCCAGCTACGAGTCCAGACGAGATAGAGCCTATGCTCCGCCAAATCGTCTCGGACGCTTCTGAAGGTCTTGTGGTCAAGAATCCACGTTCCATGTATACGGTCGGTCTGCGAGTTCCCGATTGGATTAAAGTCAAACCAGACTACATGGACGGCTTCGGAGAAAACGTCGATGTTGTTATCATAGGTGGATATTATGGATCAGGACGTCGTGGGGGAAGAATAGCGTCGTTCATGTGTGGCCTTCGTGTTACAAAACGTGACATTCAAGCTGGCGCACATCCAGAGAAGTGTTATAGTTTCATCAAAGTCGGTGGCGGCTTTCGTGCTGAGGATTACGCCGAAATTCAACATCTGACAGAGGGCAAATGGAAGGATTGGGACGCTAAGAAGCCACCAAGCAAATATATCCAGTTGGCGGGAGGGGAAAAGCACCAATACGAACGACCCGACGTGTGGATTCGCCCTTCTGATTCAGTTGTCATCACTGTGAAGGCAGCGAGCGCTGAAGAGACGAGCTCGTTCGCGAGCAGGCTGACACTTCGGTTTCCACGGTTCAAGGAACGGAGACCGGATCGAAATTGGGACCAGGCATTGACTTACGAGGAATTTGAGGAACTCGTCGCCGAAGGCAAGAAGACAATTGAGTTCCGGATGGAGAAAAAGCGGCAGCGTGGGGCTAAGAGAGTCAAAAAGGAGGTCGTGATAGCCGGTCAGGATATAACCCCCGCGGCATTTGCGGGACCCAGATCAAAGATTTTTGGTGGCCTCGAGTTTTGCGTGTTAACGGGCTGCACGAAGCCCACGAAAAAGACAAAGGCACAATTAGAAACACTCATTAAGGAGAACGGTGGCAAAATATCGCAGCGCCCAAACCCAGGCACAGGCATGAAATTAGTGGCAGAGAAGAAGGTAGTCAAGGTCGCTAGCTTGATCAAAGCAGATGAAGTGGACATCATCCGACCAAAATGGGTTTTGGATTGCATTGCTCAAGCCAATGGAGGCTTCCTTCTTCCTTACGAGACCGAACATTTGTTCCATGCTTGCGATGCAACGCAACGCGTTGCTGAGGGAAACACCGACGAATTTGGTGATAGCTACACGCGAGATTTGGACATTCAAGAACTCAGACAATTACTACACGACATGCCAAAGAAAGAGATTGTGGACATGCCCTTCCATAAAGGGAGTTTTATCAAACAATTGACCGAGCACGGCCACGATCTCGGTCAGCTGCGGTGTCGCCTATTTCACGGCATGGTCGTTCATCTTGCAGGAGCTAATAGTGCACCGTCAATAGGACTGAGCCAAGTGAGAAACCGAATTCGATATGGCGGCGGTATTTTGGTGGACAGTCCCGACGACAAGGCTGTTACACACATAGTTGTTCTGGGTAGGAATGACCGTGAAGAAATGGATATCGCAGCAGAGGTTCGAACAGCCATCAGCTCACGAAACCCTGTGCCAAGGGTCGTCTCCGCTCGATGGGTAGCGGACTGCTGGAAAAACCGAACCATCGTGGATGAGGAACAATATGCACCACTATAATTGGCCTTCGGCCAGCGTCAAATGAGATATTAACTAGCGTCTATCATTCAAATTTGAGGGTCAACATTCTGAACCATAGAGTAGACTACATGAGTCAATTTGGCTTGAAAGTGCAAGACAGGGTTTAATCTGGGCATTTATGCCGAATCAGACCTGACGGCCACTATTTACCGATGGTCAAGAAGATTCGGTCGCCAATATCTCCCAGACCAGGCTTAAGCATTCCGTTGGGCGTCAGCTCTGGGTCAACACCCGCTACCCAGATCTCGACAGCTTCAGGCCACTCGTCCGCGGCGCGACGCACACCTTCCGAAGCAGCTATGACAGACATAACGACAATCTTCTTGACGCCCCATTCCTTTAGGGTCTGAATGGCGGCGATACATGTGCCACCAGTTGCTATGACGGGGTCGAGGATGATGGCCAGACTGGAGGCGTGGGCGCCCGGTCGACCGGATGTAGTATGGTTGGGGAGGTTATTGTAGTACTCGACAGGCTCAAGCGTGCTCGGCTCGCGGTATAATCCGAGATGGTGTACAGGAACGGGAGCTGGGAGAAGCGTTTGTATCGCTTTGTGCGATGTCAGCAGAGGAGTACAAGAAGAAAGGTGAGGGGGTGGGGGAGTTGGTGGGCAAACGAACCGTCAACCATGCCCAGGCCAGACCTCAATATAGGTACAACAGATATCTCTTGCGGCTCGGTCGATATTGTTGCATACTCGTATCCAATGGGTGTCAGACCCTACATGATAAGTAGATAATGAAGTGTTAGCGAAGCAATAGCCAAAGGGCCAGAAGAGCAGCTACGGGTGAAGAGGCAGAGGAATACCTTTGGTCCTTCCACCACAGTCAAAGCGGAGGCAAAGGCCTCGCATCCGACAATCAAGGAAATCTCATGGACGAGGGACTTGACCTCACGGGCTTTGGTTTCTTTGGATCGGAGGCGGCTGAGTTTGGAGAGCAGACACGGGTGTTTGGAGACGTGAACGTTGGCCGGTAGCGACATGGTCTTACAGATATCAAACCCAGATAAGCGACTAGCCGGACACTGGGTGATCGAGACGGCTGGGACGCAGTGTTGAGCGTCACAGGAGAGAGAAGAGTCAAAGATATCGTCGGAAACAGCAAATCAAGGTGGCACAGAGAGATACAGGAGAGGAGAGACGTTCATGTAAATAAGCTAGGTAGATGTAGGTACTTAAGAGGTTAGGTGCCTCTGGGTAGTCGTAGATCATCTGAATACCTGAAGTATCAGTAACCTGGTATGTGTTACAAGATGCGCTGTGGCACCATGTATGTATGACAGACAGCAGCAGTGCTGTGCTGTACTGTACCTACGCGAAGTCGGGTCCCAATCCAAACCCCCAATCCGAACCCGTCACAACCGATGGCGGGGGATGCCCCGCGATGCGGCTGCTTTGGGTAGTAGCTCTTAGAGATGCCAAGACCGAAACCAGACAGACGCATTGGAAACCAATACGCGCTATCTTCCCCACGTGGAAATAATTCTTACGTAGGCAGGCAAGGCAAAGGTGAGATAGCTATCTGTCTAGCCAAGTCTGGTCTAGTACGACATAATCCACAGATAAGCATCGTGAGAGCTAACCGTAACAGGTAGACTAGTGTACACATAACAGCGTAACAGCGTACTACGCTAGTAGGATTCTAAATTCTAAAGGTCCCAGTCTATTTACGTAGTCAGTTTTTATAGGTCAATTTCCACCACCAAGGTTAGTATTGGTATGTATGGAAATCGTCACAACTAGAGATAGACATCTCGTGAAAGAAGATGCCACGGACCTGAGCTAGTCATGCAGCTTATATTCGTGCTTGGTCCCGACGCTCCGCCATGATGTATTCTTCCGGGTCTGCCGCCACGACGCCTGGCACCGTCGCCGAGCTGGAGGCCACGCCGTCAACACCCCAACACGGCCGCCGGCATGCCCGAGACGCGACGCAGCAGTCCCCGGCCTCGGACTACGAGGTTCCGGCATCGTATCTCAACCTCCCCGAAGTCGAGGCCGTGCCCACGTTGCAGGACCGGAACGAGCTGTCGCGGCTCGACAGCCGTTCCATCGAGGAGCTGGCATCGCGGCTTGGCCTCGGCGGCGAGGAGACTCCGGACCTTGGCGGGGAATTGCCTGCCCAAGAGCAGCGTGCTTCCGCCGGCCAGCCAGCGGCACCGCTCTCCAAGTGGATGACCGAGTTCTACACCGTCTCGTACCTCATCCTGTTCGCCATCTTCGGCACTCTGGCTCGCCTTGGTCTGCAGGCTCTGACCTTCTACCCCGGCGCCGCCATCCCTTTCAGCTCCGTGTGGCCCAATTTTGCCGGTTCTCTGGTCATCGGCTTCTTGACTGAAGACCGGATGCTGTTCCGCCACGAACACAGCAGCATCTTCACCACCCACCAGCCGGCCAAGATAAAAACGGGCGAGGACGGGCGAGAATCCCCCGACTCGCAGCGCGCAGCCCAAGACATCGCCGCCGCCAAGAGGGCCCACCTGGCTGTCAAGAAGACTATTCCGCTCTACATCGGGCTGGCCACGGGCTTCTGTGGCTCCTTCACTTCCTTCTCGTCCTTCATACGAGATATTTTCCTGGCCTTGTCCAACGACTTGCCCATGCCAGACGGCGCTCCAACCCCACGCAATGGAGGCTATTCGTTCCTGGCTCTGTTAGCCGTCACCATCGGCACCATCTCCCTCTCTTTCTCGGGCTTCCACATCGGCACCCACCTGGCCGAAGCCTTGGAGCCTGTGACGCCGTCGCTTCGGTATCCCCTCTCTCGCAAGTTGCTCGACCCGCTCGCCGTGGTGCTGGGCTGGGGCTCCTGGATCGGAGCCGTCGTCCTCTCCATCGTCCCACCCGACAGATACAGCGACCCCGGCTCGTCCGAATTCTGGCGCGGCCGGGCCACCTTTGCTCTCGTGTTCGCGCCTCTGGGCTGTCTCGTGAGGTTCTACGCCTCGGCTCGCCTCAATGGTCGGATCGCCGCATTTCCCCTGGGCACATTTGCCGTGAACATCGCGGGCACGGCGATCCTCGGCATGGCCTGGGATCTCGCCCACGTCCCCGAGGGCGGCGTCGTCGGATGCCAGGTGCTGCAGGGCATCGAGGATGGGTTCTGCGGGTGTCTGACGACCGTGTCCACGTGGGTTGTCGAGCTGGCCGTTCTTGGCCGACGCAAGGCCTACATGTACGGGGCCACGAGCGTCGTTACTGCGCTGTTGCTTCTGATCGCCATCATGGGTGGCCTACGCTGGAGTCAGGGGTTCTCGACTCTTCTCTGCGTGCATTGATACCCATATCTGCGAGGAACGTTCTTGGCCATTTCGGTCATTTTCTCGCACGATATATACCTTTGTCGGGCACGGCCTTCCTGAACGTCTATAGTCGGTATATAAGGGTGGCTAGTTGTATAAATACTGTACAATTTCGCTGACATTTGACATTTGTTGATAATTTCAGAGGGATATCGTGACCGCTAGGCCCAGTAAGCAGTTGGATTCAATTGCCAGCCTGGTTATCTGAAGTTACAGTTAATTCCGACTATTGGCTAATATGCAACTGATCCCGCGTAGTTTCCTGGTACCAAGACGTCTACTTAGCGCCCACAAACATAGCAAGCTTGCAAATCTCTGCGGACGCTTCAGGGTTACAAAGCCTTCAGTAATTTCAATGTTTATTACTGTATTCCTTATATCTAAATAAAATATATAACAATACAAAGCAAAATCTCTAAGTATCAATGTGATATAATGCACGAAAAAATCACGTGGCTACAAACATGAATCTCGATTTGGAAACTCGAGACTCAACGGCCCAGTTAGAACGTGTAGGGAGCTTTTGCTATATATAACGTGTCTGCAAAGTAGCAAAAGAACCTGGGGTTTTGGCGTAGACTCAGACCATACGAGGAAAGAATTTGGAGGGGAGTAGTAGGTATACGGAAAACTTCACACGCAACTTTCGGTAAAACGATTGTGTAAGAGCATAGAGTCCGAACCCGGGCGGGAGCCGAAACACCGACTCGGGGTTATTATCATGGCCCTGTAATCCTGGCACACGATGAGTCCAACCAGGCATTTGGAAATAACTATTGGGGAAAAGGGGTAAGAGGGATATGCGATATACTTACAACTCCCCCGACAACTTCACAAGCAGCTTCCCGTGAGCATACTCTACTTTCTACTCCGTAACTATTTTGCTCTCGGTGCTGATGTAAGCGAGGGACAATCTGCGAAATATATGCGCGCTGCAAATAATGCTTCAGCTCTTGAAGATCTCTGATATAACCCTGGAAATGGCGATATTACGCCTATATCCATATGTACAGCTAATACTCGGACTCAACTTTAACAATGTTTTCAGGGGTGCTCTGTCCTGGCTCATGAGATAGCCATAGCTCAGTATAAAATCCAAAACTCTCTACATGTAGGTCCCTCCACGGATACAAGCTGTGATTTAATACTATGCTTGCTGGTTTAGGAGTTCTGTTGGTTTCCACATTACCGTACTGCTAAGTTCTAAAATGGTGGGCCACTGCATTACACTCCCGTGCCCTCAACTACATTCCACTCTCGACATGTCCTTCTCAAACTCGCATAGCTTCACGTCGTCCCCAGCACTGCCGCGGTTCAGCATTGGAGACTTTCACTGAATGCTTCATGAGCAACTGTTCCAAGCACCTCTCGGCGTCAAACATGCCAATAACAACTAGCAATATATGTCTAGTTAACCAACAAAAGACGCCAACAACTTGTACATCGCGGCCTCGACCAACGGAACCGTTTCGTCGTAGTTGGAACTAACCGAATCTTAGCATTCATGGTAGTTGACATCGAATTAGATCTCAGAGGGGTTGGGCCAAAGCTGCACTTGGTAGAACAATGGTTTCGTCACGCCTTGGAAAGCGAGCAGCCTTTATATTACAGTTACTTTTACTCACTAGGCTTAAATGCCTCAGCGATTAATCCGTTGCATGTAGAGTCTATGCGCCAGTTACAAACGATGTCACAGTTTTCAGTTGTATCTATCATACGACGCGTTCGAGAAACGGCCTGACCTCCTGCTAGAGGTATTCGAGAGGGAACACAGCCAAATAAACACAATATTATAATAGTCAGTATTTCGCATAAGTAACATTGAGTATCACAAAGTCTTACTTACCTAACACGGACGTGCTTTGTTGAATGGCTAGTACGGGCGAGCACTAAGCAGGGCCGGGCAGCCGCCTCTATACCGAAAAGTCCCATCTCGATGAAGCAACAAATATATTCCAAATCAATAAGTTCGCGGCCGACAAAGGCCGATGATGGTCGATGACTGCGAGGTTGTTCGACTCACGACGGAGGGTGGCGGACGATGGCGGTGGAGCAATCTATCTGCTCGGTTGGTTAGCCATGCCCGGGACCCCGGGTTTTACATGGATTCGTTTTATCGGATCAGGCTTATTATCCCTTTGAAGGCGCAAACAACTCCGTGATCTTCGAATATGCCCTGACAGCCAATCAAACCAAATCTTCATGGACTACCTCGAGGGCCACCAATCTACCATATGCTACATGTTACTGCAGTAGCTACTGTTGCCCGGCCCTACACCAAACATATCGTACCCAAATAATATGTACTGTAGTTACTAATAATCGTCCCTATGCGCCTTAGTCTCTACCTAGGTATGGGGTCACTTCTGTTGGTAGGGGTGTGGTGGGGCTAGAATACTACATGTAGGTATCGAAGATCACGGGGCTCTTTACGCGTTCAAAGGGATACCAACCACATCCCCTATGTTTGACGCGGTGGCTGGGCGATCAAAAGCCAGGAAAACAGAATCACACTACTTAAGATGCCCATTCGTTTCAGTCAAGTGGCCACTAAAAGAACCAGTCTGTAGACGTGGGTATAACTAGACTATCCTCTATACGCGAATAGCGCCAAAACATTGCATTAGCAAATCATGAATGAGGTTAACTGTTACCTTTAGAGCGTGAGATTCGATAATGTGAATTCCGCTAAACGTCGGCGCTAGCGGGAGTTGCGAAGTGCCGGATGGTCCGGTATACGGGGCTCCTCTGATCTGGGATCCCGTTCCTCCCGGGTGTTAATTAGCGCGATCTGCTTGCAAGCTACCAATAGCAATTCGAATTGCTCAATGATATCTTAATATCGTATATAGTATAGGGCAGATCAAGAGACACCAGTAGGCCTCTAGTGTAGGATTGCTTTTGCGTTCCTCTGGAAGAATGACGCGGGAAAGCCTCGGAAATAGCTAGTGGGGGATAAGAATGCGGCTCTCTATTAACTCCCATGGATTGTACTAAGTAAGTGAGTGATTAACTAATACCTAACGCATAATATGCTAGCATACGCTGGGGAAGACCCCTATTGATAAGCCTCGACGTTGGTGAACAGAGGAGAGATCAGCAGTCTAATGAGCTTCTAAGCTGGAACCGAGGTTGGAAATGTCGGTCGAGCTTGCAATGGGTCTAGCATATTTCTTAGCGGACTACGTAAGCGGTGCCAACCCAATTTATGACTTATCAAAATCTGTGAACACCAGGGATGAATGGGAGGGTGATATAGCTTGGGGGTTGATAGTACACGAACGTGTGCACCCTGTAAACATGCTCAAGTAACTAAAATACCCTTGTCTGAACAAGGACAGCCATCCAAGGTTTACCGCCGAGCTCGAGAGTAACGAAACTCCGGACCGGGAATAAGTTGGAGCAGCCGGTCATTCCGAGAACGCTACATCTGACAGTCACGGTTAGCTAGGTGAGGTTGTACGAGAGGATCTATGTCGTCAGGCCGGACCTCACGATCCCCTAAGCAAGCCTACTTCAATATAAAAGCATCCCTCGTAGCTAATAGATTATTTGAGCACGCGCTTCTCCCATCACAGGCTACTCGTCTTCTCATACAAGTCAACCTTTACGTATCTTGAAGTCACACGGATCAATAAGAGCTATGCATAGCACGAAAGTCCTCTCCTCCATGGCAGTCCTGGCAGGCGTGTCCCTCGCTCAGACTTTCACCTCCGCCCCAGGCTGCCAGGAGAGCGTGTCATCCCTGATCGCGGGGTCTCCTCCCATGGCCTCTGATCTCGCAGCTTACCTGGAACCGGTTCTGAACGACCCTTCATTGCCACCAGATACCCTTCACGATCCGGCAGCGTTCGTGTCGGCACTCTGCAGCGCCGCTCCCACGTTCCCGAAGTCGATATTGCCCGAGTTTCAGAGCTGGGGCCAGGGACTTCTTAGCTACGGTAGCGTTCATATCAGTGATTACGATGCCTACGTCACGCACTGCGTGACCACCGGCACAGCCGCTGCTAGCATCACTAGCTATCTCAGCTCTATCCTGGACGGAACGGGTGGCCTCTGCCAGCCTACTGCGACGCCTGGCGGCTCGTCCAACGGTACCGCCTTGACTACACCTGCCCCTACGGCTACTGGTACCAACTCTACCTCCAGCGCCACCGCTACCTCTGTCGTCACCGCCGCCGCCGCCAGACCCACCGGTGTTCTTATGAGTGCCGCTGTCGCAGGTGGCGTTCTCGGGGCAGCGATCCTACTCTAAGCCATCCCCGCAGTTTTGGGGGTATCGAAAATTCGAAAGGCAAAGCTGACGGCGGGAGCCCAGTGTCTACGCCGAAGTTGTCTTCCTAAGAAATGTCAATCCTGTATTGAGCCTACCATGCGTTGAAGAAAGCGGTCCGTGGATTACTTATTGATTAGAACTTCCTGGGCGATTGGGACCAAATGCTCTTGAAGTGCAATAAATTTCAGTATCTAGACTCACTCTTGAGAATAAATCCAATACTTTCGCTCAATCTAGTCCCGCGAAGGAAACGTGTTTTACTAGAGTTGTGCTGGTTTGACTGTGTTATCTGTACTTGTTACCAAGTATAGGTCAATCTTTCTACCTTCTATCTCGCAGATATTATAAATATAGACATCTGCGTAAGTTTTACCTTAACCCGGCATTTAACAGGGCCTCGTTCTTATAATGTCGTGTTCTAACGTCGAGAAAGCGATTCGTAGCCCGCAGAATTGAATACAAGTCCAGTGTCTATCGCAACATCACCGCTAAAACAAAGGACGTGGACATGTGGCTAAGGGGAGTAGACTACGAAGTCGGTGATGTATATACGAGAATGAAAATGTAAGCATACCGGTACATTATGCTCGCAGTACCCTCATTGTACCATCAACCATTTGTACAGCGAATAATAATATCATGTTAAATAGTTCTATGGACAACGTATAGGGGGAGGTGGCTCGATATATTAGCTGAAAAAACGAACTTGGAGGCAAAGCCGGACCGAGGTACTCTTGTTTGAGCACACAGAGTAAATTAACGCTATTGTGAGAATGAATCTTTACAAGGTTAAAAGCCGCTGTACACGCCTTCGGTTTAAAAGGGAACTCTACGATTTAAAGGTCAAAGGGACTATCTGGAGGGCAAAAGAATAGAATATATTCTTTCAATAAAGTTGCACTGCGAAGATGAAATGAGATAGGAGATTGAGGTCTATATACATAGTGATACATCCTATGCTTAGTGAGACGGCTTAACGGGGCCCTGATAACACAGGAAGCTAAACGAGCCGTGAAGTCTGACCTCCCCAGAGAAATATTAGATATATACATATACTACCTTGCAGCACAACGTCAAGCCAGAATCAAACGCTAGATGGAGCTGGCCTTTCTTTTTACCAACTTAAGTTTGACAATTTGTGTGTTCTTAGGTTCACATTAGGGAGCAAATAGCGGAATGAATATACCGAAGTGAACCCCTTGGGCCAGCCTCCAGGAGATAGTGAACGCCTATACTTCCTGGGGCCGTCAGCCCTTGAAATATCACAATTAAAAAGGCAGAATCCAGTAATCGTGTAAAAAGGAACGCTATATTTATTAATTTGTGAAGTTATGCGCATATCTCTATCTCTATTTTTCGCAGTTAAATTCACCCAAGCCCCCTTTATATTATATTTCTTCTGCCAGCTAAGCCTCCTTTTCGGCAGACTAAGTAGCATGGCTGTGGCCTACCCACACCACTTCAATACATAATCGCTTTACCTACTTGTGCTATTACCTTTACGTCTAAGTTACAGTCTTCGTCCAATTGGTCTACAGATCGTACATCATTGACTCTCGGTGCACTTGAGAGTACCCCGTGACGTCTAGTATGCAAGGGCTGAATGCAGGGCTTGGAGAATAACTCAATATGATAGTGATATTCAATGAGCAAATGGACCCTCGACTCTCCAGAAGACTCCCTTGGCCTCCTGGCAGGCAGTCAGTCTCTCTATATACAGCATTCCTATGGCCTCAGAGACCACCTTTTTTTAAACTCTCGCCATGTCTCAGAGGTCGGAATAGATTCATTCCTGTCTCACCCAAATCCTCTGCAATACGGCTTCATGTCTATAATATCATATGATGGATACAAATACGAAAGGCATGATGCAGTTCGCGGGGCCTTGCATAGGTGACTTCCCGTCTGCGTGTAGTTAGGCTCCCGTACAACATCCAGCTCTTTCTTAATCTTTAGCATTTATTGTATCTTTGTATGCTTTCCGTGACTGGATATCGGCCATTCCCTCAGCGCCAAGAATGGGGATGCGAGAAGCAACCGCTCTTTGAGGTGGTACGCGATCTTTCTTTCTAGCTCCTGTAACTCTGGCGACAATATTCCTTTCATACAATGTCTACATAGACAAGTACCGCCTCAGTAATAATATACCGCGAAACATCTTGGGGCTCTATACTACCTTCAGTAATGACAAGTAAATGCGTATACAGGGTACATGATCATCACTTATGGGATAATGATCTCTAGCACCTTCGTTCATATTTTCCATTACTTCTCGTTAGCGTACACCGAACCGACTATCAACCCGATGCAGTTGGTCTGGGAGGAACAGGAAAACCAGCAGCAGTTCTAATATATTCATCGCCATTAAGTATCGCAAGGAATCACTATCGATATTTGTATGTACCAGGGGAGACGTTTAGAAGCTCCAAAGGCCCCCGCACGAGACTCGCGCGATAAGAAGTATAACGAGCAGGATTAGATATGAGCCAATACCAACTTCTGAATCATACCTCAACGTGCATGATGAGTCGTAGACCAGGGACCGGGGGTCTCACGCCATAAAACCGGGGGCGTTCATCACATCCATTGAGCAACCACGATAACTTCAACCCCGCCTTAAGTCCACCAATCGCCATTCCATCTTGTCCCTGTGTACACGATCGGCACGCGATATGGATGACAAGGACTCCGTCGTAACTGCTCTAGCCAGCAACAATGCTCGCGCCTCTCTGCCTTCGCCGTCGGAGAAGACACTGGCCTCGTCGAGGGACTTAGACGAGACATATGACACGTACAGGCAGCAAGATGCGCGAGACCTCGATCCGCGGGAAGCCCGCAAGGTCTTGAAGAAGATTGACAGGAACCTGCTGCCGCTGCTCATGGGAACATACTTGCTTCAGTATCTGGACAAGTCAGCTATCAATTCCGCAAGCGTCTTCGGATTGAAGCAGGGCACAAATTTGCATGGCCAGCAGTATTCGTGGCTAACCTCCCTCTTTTACATTGGATACTTGGTAGCCCAGCCCGTGGCCGGCTACTGTCTCCAGAGACTAGCTCTGGGCAAGTTCATCGGCGGCACCGTTCTGAGTACGTACTCGCCGTTTCTCACGCCCGCTCCCAGCGAGATACAAACTTGCTGATATTTCCGGCAAGTCTGGGGCTTGTTGACGATCACGACGCCAGCATGCACGAACTTCGCAGGTATAGCCGCGAATCGATTTCTGCTGGGGGTGTTCGAGTCGGTAGTGAACCCTGGCTTCGTGTTATGTCTGTCGATGTGGTACCGCGCTGATGAGCAACCGATGCGTATGGTGAGCTACTATTGCATGAACGGTGTTGCCGGCATATTCGGTGGGCTGCTGGGCTATGCGGTAGGGCACATAACGACAGGCTTGCCCCAGTGGCAATACATTTTTCTCATCTTCGGGGCTGTCAGCCTGGCATGGGGCTGCGTGTTCGTAGTCCTCATGCCGGATTTGCCCACGACAGCGCGCTTTCTCAATGCCCGACAGAGGATCGTCGCTGTTGAGCGCGTTGCGCAAAATCGACAGGGAGTTAAAAACCATCACTTTAAGACGTATCAGATGTGGCAATGTTTGAGAGACCCCAAAACCTGGATTCTATTTGTCATGTCAGTGGCTGCACAGGTGAGAGATCTTCATAGCTTTTGCGTAGCGCCTCTTCGGCTCAACCCAGAAAGATGATCACATTGAATCACTCATCCTCGCATATAGCTACTTCTGGATCATCACGATCTCTTGAACTGTCTATGGTTTGCAATTGCTAACACATTGTCTCTAATACTAGATACCAAATGCAGCACAATCAACTGTAGGTCAATAGTCTGCTTTGCCTCGGAGTCTCATTGCAGCCATTAATCGTAGAACAGTTTACATCCATCATTCTCGAGACCTTCGGTTTCGATGTTCTTGAAACCCAGTACATGCAGATACCGGGCAACGTCAGTAAGTGACCAGTTCATGTCGTTGCGTTTCTGCAGTGGGAGCGATCGTGAAGAGGACTTTCTGACATTTAGCTGCAACATATTTGCAATAGTCTCTGTGAGACTACTTCTCAATTCCTTTCCGTCCCCAAGGCAAACGCACTGACTTTCAGTGTTACAGTCCAAGTTCTGTCGCTTCTTGCGTCGGGTTACATCAGCTCTCACTTCCCGAACACGCGATGCGTCGTTATGCTGGCTGGTAATCTCATCTGCGTGGCCGCTGGCGGTGCCCTCGTTGGATTGCCTGTTGGGTCTGATGGAACAGAGAACAGATGGGGTCGGCTTGTAGCTCTGTGGTTATGCTCGTTTCAATCTGTGGGATTTAGTATGAGCCTTACCATGGTGAGCAGTAATGTGGCGGGTTACACTAAGAAGCAACTAACCGGAGCAATCCTCTTCGTGGGGTATTGTGTTGGTAATGGTGAGTATTCACCACCTCGAGCGGAGGTAGCTACCCATATCATTATATGCCTCGAATAATACCCGCTGATGATGAACAGTAAGCATTTCATGCATTTTATCGAGGACCGGTTCTCTATGAAAAGCTGCTTAGATAAGTAATAGATCATTGGTCCTCAGACGTTTATTGAGAAAGAAGCCCCTTTATATACCTCTGCATGGTAAGCATGAAAGCCCTTTTGCGCTCCCGGCCCTCCATATTGACCATGTGTGGACTGACACTTCTTTTAGTGAGTTGACGCCTTTCGTTTCTTACTCTCGAAATCCGAGACATTTTAGAATACCTGAGTTTTGAACCTCACTGACCCTACATGTTGCAATATAAGATATCGCGTAAGTGGCTATCGCATCACCTCGTATCGTCATAGTTAGAGAGTGTTTCACGAGCAAGACTAATAAAATATAGAATCCTCATCGGTTACTCGGTAAAGACGCTCATGGTCGTGGTATTGTATCTATACATGTGGGCTGTGAACAAAAAGCGAGACCGAGAAGCTGCTGTTTCCGGCTCTGAACTAACCGCTGAGCAAGAGAAGGATGCAATCGAGAGGGGTATGCAGGTACGTTCATACTCTCAGGTGGTATACCACTGCTTTTAATTTCAGAGTTCCGGGACACGTAACTAATATCTAATAAAGGACGTGACCGAGCTTGACAATCCCGGTTTTAGATATGTGTTATAACGACAACTGGCTGACGGGAGGCCACCTATGAGGCCTCGCGAACTGCATTGGTCTTTCGTCTTCGTGATCATCCTATCAAAGGCATGAAGCCGAGTTGCAGGATGTCTCGGATACTAGGCTAATAAAGCTATTCAGACTCTGAGACACGCGGTTAAACCTTCCCACACGGAGGTTTGAGGCTGTGGAGTCCTGTATATAGAGACTAGTTGACCCTCCAAGGGACTGAGAATCTTTTGAATAGTTAAAGGTCTATGCGCTCATAGAATATTATTCTTATATTGGATTATTTTCCAAGCCTTATATTTAGCCCTTGTGATACTGGCAAGGTGGATTCCCTAAAGGCGCTCCCGTACTCTCGTCAGCCACTGCAGGCACAAACTGTGAGCGCTACCAAGACTATTGGACATGGAAGTAAGATGTGCACGAGTACATTCACAAGAGCATATAAGGCTAGATATCATGTCGCAGATATCTGAAAACGACACGTGGCCCGTGTGCATACTTAAGTAATGTGTTGAGCGAGACGGTTCAAGGGGTTTTTATCAAAGAGAAGGTTTATGAAACCTGGAAGTCCTGTATGCCATAGCACCTCCATCTCTCTAGTAGAGATATTAGAAAAGTTCTATGCGATTTTGGCTTTCCACTCCCGCGGCCCAACCTCGAAGCGTTCTGTACGCGCCCCGCGACAACCAGCTCTTGTTTCGCAATAGATTCTCGTTGTCGGGTCTGTCCGCACAAGTAACCGCAATAATGAATGGTAATAGAACCCAACACCGATGCTTAAGTTTAAGGTCGCCGGCTCAAGCTAATCCGCGCTATACTAAGTATTTAGACCAGCTAATAGTGTTGCCATATTATGCAGCATACGTAGGCATCTTCGAAAGATGCCCCTCTGGAGCGGCTGAAAGCTTGCCGAGGGGATGTCTGAGAAAGCATCGGTCCAACTCGGCCCAACTTCGACTTGGTGATGGCGTGTCACGGCGGTCGTGTGGTTGTTCTCGAGAGATACCTATAAAACCTGGGATATAAACTAATCGACTTTGCATGAAGCTTTGGGCAAGGCCCCTCCAGTCTCGCAGGGATCAGGTCAACCATTGGCGGGTGTACTAGTCTAAGATCGAAAAACAAAACACGCCTTGCTCCACAAAGTGTCCGCACAAGATCCCGTGAGATGCTGTACAGTATATGTGGCTAGCATAAAGACAAGGTTGTCAACTCCAGCCCCTCCCGAACACCCTTTAGACTGGCTTTACACTACGCTCCGCGACCCGAGCCTTTGCCCGAGGCTTGCTTTTTTAGGGCTTCGGGAGTAGCGGCCGAGAGGTTACCAAACTCCCGGATCGCAATAACAACACCCATCGTCCCTGCAACGGATGGGAACGTCTACCACGTTCCATTACACGGAATCTTCTGTATCCTTAGTCTACAACGTACCGACGTAGGATTGTATGACCCCGCGGTAAGATTGGGAAAAGCGTCCGCCAATAACTAGTCGCCTCGATGGGGACCGCATGATCGCGATGCACACGGGAGACAAACCCATCGCTTTTGTGCTTCGGGTGGGAGGTTATCTACACCAAGCCGAGGTATCCTAACTATACTGTTCTTGGCTCATGCTAGTACATGCTCTTTACTAAGATTTGGATATACATATCTTACTATGTAACTACCACGGTGTAGACTACTGTGGTTAGTATAGACTAGGGGTAACGTGCGCAAACCCATCTGTTCACCATCCCGTTTCTCCTCGTCAGCAACCAACACTATCACATTGAGATCGTACGCTACCCCGCTCTAGCTATCCGCTAGCGAATACAATATACAGTACTAGTAGTTGCAAGGCCTTCGTTTCCTGATGCGTGTAGGCGTGCCGACAATCGACCAGTTCGCATAGGCGACTACTCCATTCCAGATCAGGAAGAATACGGGAAGGAGGAACAATACGGCACTGGTGGTATGCCTAAAGTAGTTGGCCTTTCTTTCGAGTCCTGCAGGCATGATGGCATCACGGCCGCATTGGCGCTGCACAGTACGGCCTATGCCATCGATACATGCTACTTTATAGTATGGTGTTATATGTATGCGACATCATACAGTAACCACTGAGTACAATGGCCCCCCATGCTCAGTGCCCCCTGCTGAAAGATCGAGAGTGACGGGCGGGGCCCGAGCCAGGGGTGTTAGGTAGCATCCTCTAATAGAATGGACGTTGCTTCTGGACGGGCTTCTGCATGTAACAAGCTGAGATGTTTGCTGCTTCGTCCCGACTATTTTGGGTACCGTAATTTCCGGTTTCTTCGTATCGTAAGCTCATCGTCGCTGCCCTTCTGCGTTGGGTGCTCCGTACATGATAATCTATGTATTTCTCCTTGAGACTACAAATAGATCTACCCGGTTCGACGGAGTCTACAGGATTTGTCAATCTCCTCCTCCTCACACTGCTGTACATCATACTTAACGCGAACACCCAGCACCAAAATAGTGTAGCTACACTAATTACTAGCCCATTGCTTGGCATCAGCTATGAGCTCTGTCCTGGTTGCTTCTTCCAGGCCGACTGTCCAGGCCTACGGGCCAAGTCGAGTTATTGACTTGACTACAAACGCAGCATTTCTTCTCGTCGCTAAACCAATTACCATAGTCATATACGAGTATAATTGGCGCGAATGCTTGCCTACCTGGGTAGGAGACTCCTGCAGGGTATAATTACAGTACCTACATGTACATATGTATATGTATGACATGCGGCGTGGCGCTTCAGGCAGGGAGCTATACTCCAAGAAAGGACAAATTCAGTCTGCAACTAGGCTTTAGTGTTATGTAGAGACAGGAGGCTAGGATTCCTTCGTCATTACTAGTGGGCTGTACGTATATGTCTCAGAGAGGCGTGGGACACCACGGCAACGTACTTCACCTTGCTGCCAACAGGAGCTGCCATTGCGGCAGCTGTTGGTGGGTTGCACTGACGATACGTATAATAAACCAACCGTCTTGTCAGACAACCCCTCAACCACACCTGTTTATAAAGTCCAAAGTCGGGCGCGATCCCAGCACTATTGTCGTCTTGTTTGGTTTCACACAACTCCCTCGCCCAAGTTTTTTCATCAGGTGGTTCTTGATCATGGCTCTCCCACTTGTATCTGTCGCGGCAGTGTCGGCAATCGCTGGCGTTGTCTCCCATCTGGGCTATTTCATTCATGGCGAACATATGCTCACGGCTTACAGACTTGTGATAGCTGCTATCCTTTGCCCTCCTGCTGCTATTGCGGGCCTCTCAACATTAGGTGGCTTGTCCTTATCTCATGCCGCTCAGCTTACATTTACCAGCTATGGGGCATACATGACGGCGCTCTTCACGTCGATACTCGTCTATAGAGCCTTCTTCCACCCATTGCGCCATTTTTCGGGCCCCAAATTGGCGCGATTGTCGCAATTTTATCATTTCTTCCATATCAGAGCCAAGGTCGACAACTACAGACACCTGGATCGCCTGCATGAGAAGTTCGGTGAATATGTGCGGGCTGGCCCCAATCTACTGTCCATCTCCGACCCGGACATGATAGAAGTTATCTTCCACCCGCAGAGCAATTTTAGCAAGGCCGATTGTGGGTGCCTTGTCTCTGTGTTCTTCTTCTGTGATGTGGCCGTAGAGACCAAGCGTTACTAACATTATATACAATTAGGGTACGATATTGCCAACCCGCTGCTTAACTTAGTACAGTTGCGGGACAGGGCTGAGCACGATAGACGGCGGCGTCATGGCTGGGACTTGGCGTTCACCACCAAGGCGCTTCGTTCCTACGACTCGCGTGTGATCAAATATGCCGATCAGTTTATCGCCCAAATGCACAGGAGAGCAGGACAAGCTATCAACGTTACCGACTGGCTTGAATGGTACGCTTTTGACGTTATGGGTAAGACATCCATCGCCGCCGTACTGCGTAGAAATATATATCGCAGATAAACTGACGGGTAACAGGCGATCTTGCTTTTGGGCGCTCTTTCAAAGCACTGGAAAGCGGGAAGTCTCATATTTACATCGATACAATGCATAAGACGAGCGCTTTACCGCTTGGCTGCCTTGGCACTCTACCCTGGGTAATCCAGACCATAACGAACCTGGTGCCTCCTAGACTTAACCCTTTTATGACTCTCGTGCGCTATAGCAACGACTGTATAGAAGAACGCAAACAAAGGAAACCGGCCGAGCCGGATATCATGACCCCAATCCTGGCAGCAGGGCCCTTCTACGAGGATCCCAAGGCAGATGCGCTCCTCCTCGTGGGCGATGCAAGGCTGATTATCATAGCGGGAAGCGATACGTCGGCATCCGCTCTGATTCACTGCTTTTACGAACTGGGGAGAGACGCGAGAGTCGTACAGAAGATACGCGAAGAGCTTCAACAACACGGTGTACAGAACGATGACAGCCTCTCCATCACACAGCTGCAGTACTTGGAATACTTGAACGGCTTCATCAACGAGACACTGAGAATGCGTGAGTGATCCTGGACCAGCAACTAATGAAACCTCTTACTTTCTTGCATACTATGTTCTCGTTTCCCACATGGAAAAGGACGCCGGCTTATTGTTGTGGATTCTAGACCCGACGAACCCGGGTGGACTTTTCCGCCTGACACCACCGGGTGGTGTCAAGATTGGCGGCCATTACTTGCCTGGAGGTGTCAAGGTGGTGAACCCACATTACACGGTCCTTAGATGTAAGTGCATTCAATGCCTCGCCCGTCAAAGATGTAATAGTATTAACCGAAATACTGTCTAGCCCCGAAAGCTTTTGTAGCGCCGAACGAGTTCATCCCCGAGCGATGGACGACTAGGCCAGAATTGATCCTCAACAAGAAGGCGTTCTGTCCCTTCTCACAGGGTCGATTTGCTTGTAAGATACTTACCCGTCCGTGGTGGCGTCGACCTTTGAACATATCTAACACTATACCGTAGGCATCGGTAGGAACTTGGCCTTGAACGAACTCCGAGTGGTCATCTCCAAGGCAGTCCTCGAATTTGATATATCTTTTGCTCCTGGAGAGACAGGACGGACTTTGTTGGAAGACTCGAAAGATATATTTACGATGTCACTTGCGAAACTGGAACTGAGCTTCACAAAGCGGTCGCAGCAGTAGCAGTTTTGCATGGACCCCATCTTCTCTCATTGTCGCAGCGTTGAATTGATACCCCTTGAATATACTACTAGCTATCGCTTCTGAACCTGGCTGGTCCCCGTTGCCACTTGAAAGCGATGCGTATCGATCTGCTTGTGATTGCAATGATATACAAGAGTCTCGGTGCATCATGAGAGACTGCTCGTAGTGGAGACACATTGTATGCACATTGTAAGCCATGCGGTCGTGAGTGTCAGGCGTCCTATTGTAGGCCAGCGACGTGTTTATCCAAATGTATTGCAAAGTGTTGCAACGGTCGTGTATACTTGTTAGGATGGCCGAGAAACCGGGAACTTCGGTGACCTAGGTACGTCGTATGTTGATATACCCAGGCACTGGCCAGGCTAGCAGACCCATTTCAAAACTGGATTCGGGATCATGGTAACCGCATCCGCTGAACACTGCGACCCAAGGTACGATATTTTAGGAAGGGCGCTTGGGCATACGTATGGCAGGTAGGTAGGTAGGTAGCATTCCGAGCTCCTCTCCCGCAGTTCCGATTGTGCGGATCGTGGGGGCTCTACCATACATACAGTACTGCATACAGCGCACGTACACGCCCATAACTACAGTACTCCATCACTGCCCACTTCTTGCCACGCTAGGTGATCCTGGTGTTCGTTCCACCTCGACCGTGGCTCATTCATTCGCGACGCCATCACTGGGTAATGGTCATCCCGATCCCTTGTAGAGAGAAACAGACGAGTAACGGAAGAGGGCCCAAGGGGTTCTATGAGTATTATCAGACGAGGTTCCTAAGAGCACGGAAAGGACAAGTCTGAAGGATGCAGAATTCAACAAGCCGTAACACAAAATTGTGGGCGGGTGGTGGGGTGGTGATCTACAGGTAGGTACCAGGTAGCCTTTGTCGAAAAGGAAGAGGTCCTCGGAGGTCTACCCCAAATTCAAGGTAAAAGGGGGGCCGGAGCCAGGGCTCGCCAGGTCTCGCCAGGTCCACTAAACCCGCTAAACCCAAAATAGCCTAGACTAATGAACCTGGGAAAAAGTAGGAAGAAGCAAAGAAGCATGAGTGAGCGAACATCGAATATCGAACGCCTTTGTCAGTTCGGTGACATCTAAGTCGAAGTCCAACATGCCGCCACGGATACCTACCCGGCTCGCAGCCCAATGCTGCAGGGCCCCGCTGGATCACTCTGCCCGCCCATCCCTCGTTCACCTCTTCGACTCCCTCACGGTGCAGACTACGCCGCCATCGCAGACTCGCAGCGCGTCCATTCTCGCGAGCCTCTCCGACAACCGGGAGGCCTACCAGAAGCGCATTCGTGTCGGTCGCGGACCCTCATCGGGCAAGGGAAAGACGTCCGGGCGAGGCCATAAGGGGCAGAAGCAGCATGGCAAGGTCCGGCCATGGTTCCAGGGTGGCCAGACCCCTTTGATCTTCCAGAAGGGTCGCCTAGGCTTTGAAAACCTGTAGGTGTTCGCAGCTTCTTTTCCGACCATTTCGTGCGAGTTGGATTGGTTGACTGACGACGACGATAGACGTGCGCCCGTCATGTCTGAAGTCAATTTGGAAAAGCTGCAGCAGTGGATCGACGCCGGCCGCATCGACCCGAGCCAGCCCATCACCCCCAAGGAGCTGATACAATCCAACCTCGTCGGCTCCATCAAGGACGGCATCAAGCTGCTCGCGCGCGGCGCCGACACCCTGAAGCAGCCCCTCGACATCATGGTGTCCCGGGCCTCGGCCGCGGCCATCGACGCCGTGGAGAAGGCCGGCGGCAAGATCGTGACGAGGTACTACACGAAGCAGGCCATCAAGCGCCTGGTCGAAGGGAAGAGCGTCAACACCGCGTTGCCGCTGCCCACGGGGCCCGAGCACGTCGGGCCCGTGCTCGAGGAGGTGCGCAAGAAGGGCTTCTTCTACCGTCTGCCCGACCCGACGTCGCGCTGGGACATCGAGTACTACCGCGACCCGGCGCACCGGGGCTACCTCAGCCACACCCTGCAAGCCAGCGAGTCGCCCAGCTTGTTCTTCAGGGTGCCGCCGGCTCAGGTCGCCAAAGACGCACGGAAGAAGGAGAAGGTCAAGCAGGAGGACGTCAGACTTTGGGACAAGCTGTAGTGGCTCTGGGGTGGGTTATTGTTGGTGCGTTGGAGAAGCCGAGAGAGAGAGAGAGAGAGAAGCAAAGCATCGGATATGTACGTTGTGGGTGTCTGTCATATACACCAACATTCATGCATGCTTGGTCTCGAGGTGGAACGGACCTTACGTGTATAATGATCATGTAATCTGTATATCTTATTGCCTATCTACTCGGCCGTTGTGTGGATGTTGATTTCCCCAGTTGGCGTGCACGAAGTATCAGTGCTCTCTTCTCTCTCCTCTCCTCTCCTTTCCTTTCTCTCTCCCTTCCTTTTTTTAAGTGAGCGGTGTGTCTCTTGGGCTCCTTCAATTGCTGACTGACTTTGTAGACGTATCCGAAGGGCTGATACCTAACAATTCTTTTACTGAAGTGCTTTTATTTTAGTGAACATTACCTATCTACATGTCGACATCCATCCATACACTAGCAAATAGACCTGAAGTTGCGTTCTTCCAGCTATGTCTCTAAATGCGGTAGCGGAAGTCGGTAAGGAGGTAACAGCTTCCTTGGTTATAGCCTGGTCATAGGGAGCAGCTACCCCTACATAGCGTTTGATGAGCTTGCTTTGACGATCTGGAAGGACTATAATGGCTGCTGCAATCAATTTATAGTAGCTCGCACGTGTTGTACAGCACCTACATGGTAGGTAAGACGGGGGCTGAATGGGGCTTGCCGAGGTGCTAATCAGCTACCTAGGTACCTACCTCATCCATCATCATCAACTGGTATGAAGTCAACCCTCTCTGTCTTCTTTTCCTCATCGTATTTAGGCTTGTATTATATTGGATGTCTGTTTCATAACACATAATACATCATTCAAGTTGATAGGGATTGGCCCGGTATTGACTGTAGGTTTGACAAGGAGCCAAGGTAGTAAGTACTTAGTAAGCAGTGTTCAGCTATTCAGTCAGTCTCGTCTCTGCCACGCCAATCGCCCATAATCTAATCATCAATTCATCAATTCATCAAAATTCATCAATTTTCCATCTTGTACCGTCATTCTTGCCGCATGATAGCCTTCCTCCCCCGGTTCTCTACATACTAACATGCACTACGGTAGATAGATGACTGTTACACACTAGGCTACGTGGGTTCCGCGTGAGAGTCCGGTCCCTGTCATCACGACTCGTTCGCCCCTCTTCCGTTCATTCTTCCGTCGAGTCCCTTTTCCTCCACCACCTCCTCCTCCCCGGTCTTCTCCTTCCCCCCAGCCACAACGTCATGTCTCTCTTCGGTACATCGC
The DNA here is from genome assembly GCA_022593225.1 of Xylaria sp. FL0064. Lineage (NCBI taxonomy): Eukaryota > Fungi > Ascomycota > Sordariomycetes > Xylariales > Xylariaceae > Xylaria > Xylaria sp. FL0064. The sequence continues at coordinate 46,533 of JAJKLE010000053.1, read as the reverse complement.
CCACCGACGAGTCTCCCTCTGTGAATCATGCCGCCGCCGCCGCCATGACCTCGAAATCTCGAGCCGCAATCTTCGATGATGATGACAACCGCTCAGTCACCCGCTCAACGTCAGACACACTGTTCAACGATGACGACGACGACCGGTCGCCTTGGGACATGCCGACTCCACGGAAACAGCAATCGCGTGCCGAGCTCCTCCGTGGATTGTTAGCCGGGGTTCGAGTGCCCGAGAGCTATGTAGAAGCCTTCGATAACGCTCTCGCTCAAGATGGAAGTGGCCGTACGGTTGCGCCCGCAGGCATCGCTAAGACTCTCGCTGCCGCCAGGCTCAGCGCCGACCACCAGGTTCGCATCATGAACATCCTCGCTCCATCGGGCGGCGAGGTGTCGCTGGGCCGCGACGAGTTCAACGTGCTGCTGGCTCTTATCGCGCTGGCCCAGGAGGGTGAACCTGTGAGTCTCGACAGCGTCGATGAGCGCAGAAGGAGTAAGTAGCTGCATTTTCGCGAGTCAATTGTCCCCGTGCTGCCAGCCATTTCGCGCGTGGAGAAGGTCGCGTGTATGTGCTGTTATCGCAGCCTCGTCGGTCTCGGCCGTGCGCGTCATTGCCCATCGGGCTGCGGGGGCGCAATTCGCTAATACGTGATCCGTCGAATGATAGACCTGCCCGAGCCCCAGTTAGCGTCATCCCTCGATAACAACAACAACAACAACAATAACAACAACGACAAAGCCAGCAACCACCCCAACTTTCCCGCCGCCACCGCCGATCTTGCTGCGAAGCCGCCTCAGCGCCCCGATACTCCTCCAGCCTCGACGCCATCGGCCATACGCGCCCGAAAACCCTCGATGGACAATCCCGAAGATGACCCCTGGAACACCCCGGACGTCCACCGGCACCACAACCATGGGACCACTCCCAAGACAAACGGCTACGATCGCGCCGACACCCGCGCCAATGCGAATGATTACAGCAGCTTCAACGACCCTGATATGCACTCTCGCACGACTTCAAACTTTACTACCACGTCGGCGCCCAGTGCCGCCGCCTCTCAATCCGGTGGGTCCGCGCCATCGAGTGCTGGTGGCTGGGATTACTTCGGTGGCAGTACGAATAACGTGGGGGGCTTTGGCGATGCCGCACAGAACCAGATCACCAGCCCTTTCGGAGGCGGCGGCGGTAATGGCGGCGCGCAAGGTGGCCGTGATCCTGGTGCTAACCCCCCAGCCGGCCATAGTCGAACCGTGAGCAGCGCCCGTATGGGAAGCGGCGTCGGAGAAAATATAACCGTCACACTGATGCCGGAAAAGGAGGGCATGTTCATGTTTCAGCACCACAACTACGAGGTCACCAGTCTGAGACGGGGCAGCAAGGTTATCCGTAGATACAGCGACTTCGTCTGGTTGCTTGACTGCCTGCACAAGCGATATCCTTTCCGCGCACTACCTCTCCTCCCGCCCAAGCGGGTTGCCGTCAACGGGAACCATCTCTCCAACGACGGTGCCTTCATCGAGAAACGGAGGCGCGGTTTGGCCCGGTTCCTCAATGCCACTATCCGCCACCCTGTCCTAGGCCAAGAACAGCTAGTCGTCATGTTCCTCACTGTCCCTACGGTATGTCTAAGCATGATCAAAAAGTGAAAAGAAGAAACACGATCTTCTTTACCCTTGGTTGCCATGGTACCGCTGACCCCGTGCTAATGACATGCAGGAACTGGCCGTGTGGCGCAAGCAAGCCGCTATCTCGGTAGTGGATGAGTTTGCTGGACGGCCGCTTCCACCCGGTCTCGAGGACTCGCTTTCCCCGACGCTACAAGAACTCTTTGACCACACACGGCAAGGCGTCAAGAGATCGGCTGAGCTGTACATAAGCACATGTAATATCATGGATCGGCTAGTGAAGCGGAGTGAGGGCGTAGCAGCGGATCACGCGCGCTTAGCCGTGTCTCTGGCGTCGTTGACCGAGACGAGCCTGGACACGTATGCAACGGATACCAACGACGTGCCCCTCCTGAATGACGGGCTGGTGGCTATGAGCAAACACCTACGAACCACGCAATCATTGATGGAGGACGAGAGCAAGGCATGGGACAGCGGCGTGCTCGAAGACCTCAAACGGCAGCGTGATGCACTTGTCAGCATACGCGACATGTTTGATCGACGGGGAAGACTGGACAAAGACAACATTCCCTCGCTCGAGCGGCGGATCCAGAACAACGAGACGAAACTAGCGGGTCTACGAGCGAAGCCGGAGGGGATGCTCAAGCCTGGCGAGATCGAGAAAGTGGTCGAGGCGATCATCAAGGTCAGTAAAGCTCTATCTAACGCACACACACATAGTCCACATCACCTATCCTTCTCTTTGGCAATAACTGACAAGGCGAGATATTTGCAGGACAAGGAGTCCATCGTCAACCAGCACAATCGGTCTGTATTCGTCAAGGAATGCATCCGGGACGAACTGATCTACTTTCAACAGACGCAGTATCAGGTCAGCCGGTGGAACCAAGACTGGGCCCAAGAGCGAGTCAAGTATTCGGAGATGCTCGCGGACAACTGGAGGCGGCTGCTCGACGAGTTGGAGGGCATGCCTCTCGGGGATTAGAGCCCCTCGGACACAAACAGGCGGCGCACAATATAGGAGGACTACGATAAAAAGATATGTACGTATCAAGAGAAGGAGGAGGAGGAGGGGGTGAGTGATGGAGGTGGTCTCGTGTGAAATGAAATGTTGTGGATAAGTCAGACTGTCTCCTTTTTTCTTGGCACAGCATGGCGTATTAGTTTCGCGTTGCTTCTCTTATTTTCATAGTCCTCTGCAGTTTCAGTATAGCAGACAGAGAGGCTTGAGGTTGATAACGATACCCTCATGTTAAATGGTCTTTCAAATAATCTCTATCAATACCTATCTAGCCAAGCATATATATATACATATACATATACATATACACAACCAACTACCTACCCAGTACCTACCTTGCATACCTACCTAGGTAGGTATATAATGTCCATAGAGGAACACATATAGGTGAATCGGTAACTACCACCTAGGTAGGTACCTACTTCTATTAGAGAAGCCCCGCCAGAATAGCAGGTCAACCCCCACTAGATAAACCCCGCTACTTGGTAGACCGACCCCGCCAATAACCTCAATAGCATCGTGCCTAGTTTAGGTACCGTTGTCACCAAACTCAGCGCCTTATACTACCTTGGTAGTGGTAATCCGTGATTACATCAACCAGCTGTTGTTACCTGCTCCCACTCAGACCCTCGACCTCACCTCCTTCTTCCTCTGCCTTCACCATCTTCTTCTGCATTTTCGCTTCTCGGCACTTCAGCGAAATCCCCCGGTGTGCATGCCCAAGTCCCTTGCCGTTTTACTTTTGGACCAAGTGACTTTTTACCGCATCTACGTATACTCCAGCAAGGGCGTTTTCGACCCCTCTCCCTCTTGGTCGACGTCCAGGCTTTCTACCAACCCGCAACGCCCACATTCTACCGATCCTGTCTTGTTCTATTCTATCCCTTGAGCAACTGGTGCCGATGACACCTTGAACAAGTACTTTAGCCTCTGCCCTTGGTTTGCGTCTGCGTCTGCGTCTGCGTCTGTCCCTGCCCTCTAGGCTAGTGACTCCTATATACAAAACGAGGTTCTTCGTGTACCGCTGGATCGGGCCGAGGCGACTTGTAACAAGAGCGCAGGAAGGGTGGGAAGAAGAAGAGAAGAAGTAGGAAAGAAGTGCCACGATGCCTCCGCAAACGTCCGCTCAGAAGGCGGCCATTTCGAACTTCGTCGCCATTACGGGAGCGTCCGATAGAACTGCTACCAAGGCACGTTGATGCTGTTGCAGCAGTCCCCTGTCCCTTTTCCTTTTGTCTTCTCTGCTCCTCTCCTCTCTTCCTCTCTTCCTCTCTTCCTCTCTTCCTCTCTTCCTCTCTTCCTCTCTTCCTCTCTTCCTCTCTTCCCCCTCGTTATATATATATTTCTTCCCATTTCTTTCTGTTCTCAGTTCATTCGCTGGTAGGAGTCCTCATGCTGACTATTCCTACTTTCCAGTATCTAAAGAACGTATCATACAAACTGAATGACGCTGTTGATGCGTAAGTCATACCCTTTCGTTGCGCTCCCAATCCCGGTTCGACGGCTTTGCCCAGCTACATACACGTAGCGCACCGCAACACCATGTTCTGCACCCGCGTCATGTTTGTACTCCCCGCTTCATAGCCAGCCAGGAGTACGACCTGGTCCACTGTGCACTACGGCTCAGCTCTGTACCTGTTATATGGCGCCGCAGCTTGGGATGCCACGAGACGATGAGTCGGTTGGGAGCCCGCCAGCAACAAACTATTACTTGGAGGTGGCTCTCGCATTTGCCAAACGAAGCCCGTCCTACACTATCGCATCTTGGCAATCTTCGTATCTTGAAATCGAAGTGCCTAGGCGACTAGATGATATTAGGCCTACCAAAAAAAACAAAAGGAGAAAGGGGAAAACAGAGAAAGAAAACGCCGAGTTGGATGCCCAACCGCGCTGGTTCTCGCATATTCTACTCCTCATGGTTTCGGCAGATGCAGGCTACGTTTGGGTCCATTATCGGCTCCACACTCGGTAGGATTATGGAGTCAGCATGCATCTACTTCGGAAACCCGACAGATCTTTGGTACAGGCCACCACTACAGCACTGGTCTTCAACCCTCCCGTGCCGGCTGCGGCGCTGTCGTGTTTTCGGCACAGACTCCCTATCTGCACTGTATCGACTTTCTCGGGCCTTGTAGTAATACACACGACGAACGTTGTTCATACGTAGCGCTTAGTCTTGGTTGCGGCGTTGCACTATATCTTGACCCCAGTGGCCCAACCCCAGCCGGCGGTCCTCAGCACCTCTACCTCAGCAGCGCCAATTCTCCTGGTCACAATTCAATTCCGATAAGGCTCTTCGACGCTGTCGACGTGTTTCAAATCAGTGTTCTCTCGGCTCATTTTATTATGAACGAGGTCGTGTCGTACCTATGGCTCTTTGCTGGGTTGCTGGTGTGCTATGGTGCGAACCAGCTCTTGATGAAACAATTTACGTTATCTATCTCCATGGTCTCATTTCAGGGCGTATATACAAGCTACTCACTCACATGCAACTTCTTACGTTTGTCCGGGACTTTGGCGTCTAACAAAACTCTTCTAGATTTTTTCAAGCCAACGGCGGTGGCTCAGGTGCCTCGCCGGGTGCCGTTAATAAGGATGCTCAGGTCCATCAATTATTCGACAGCCTTCGGAGTGAGTGTGTTGTGCTCGTGTATGTTTCAGGACACTGTTTATCTAATATGTTTTAGATGAGCAAGAAGATGGCAAAGATACCCTTGGTGCTGACTCTGCCATGGGTTATCTTCAGTCTATTGGTGTAGGGTTGGAAGATGCGTCCCTCTTCATCGCTGTGGAGCTACTGCAAGCGCCTAGTATTGGGGAAATTACGAGAGCGGGCTTTGTCAGTGGTTGGAAAGAAGCTGGGTGAGTACCTGTTATCTTCTGTTCCCCTATCGCTCCCAATCTGAGTCGGAAAAAGAACCCTGGAGAAATCCTCGGAGAAAGGCACCAGATACGACGAACGGGATGAAACCAATCTCCTGATTTCTGTCTTCCTGTATCTAATTATCAATCCGAATTAGAGTCGATGTCAAAACAGAGGCACAAGCGGCACATCTGAAGCACCTAACCGGCTTAATGACGAAAGAACGGGATGCCTTTCGAAAGGTCTATCGTTATGCTTTCGTAGCAGGGAAAGAGCGTGATCAACGCGCACTTTCTCTGGAAATGGCCCTCTTATACTGGGATACGCTCTTTAAAAAACCCGGCCCAAGTTGGGTTGGATCATCTACACGGATCGATTGGCTCAATGAATGGAAATCTTTCCTCGAGGAGAACTGGAAACGTTCGGTCAATCGCGACATGTGGAACCAGACACTCGAATTCGCCTTCAAGAGTATCGACGACGAATCCCTGAGTTTCTGGAGCGAGGATGGTGCTTGGCCTCGCGTTATTGACGAGTTTGTGGCATGGTATAAACGGAAATCAGAGATGGATGTAGATGCTTAGCTGCGTTAGAGCCGCATAAACCTTGGTTCCTCTTTGCACGGCGCGCTCACATTGAAGAGTCGATACCGCTAGGGATGGAGAACGCAGGAGCTACCATCCTGACGAGCATACTACAGCTCAGAGCGACAACAAAAGATATACAGAGGAGATAACGGTGAGACTTCACCTACAATTAATGATAGAGAGGAAGCTAGTGTGTCTGCCTAGCCCTTTTGACAAGGCACACACATCTCTACATAGGACGTAGAGATGACGCAAGAAATATAACAACAATGGAAGCGCTTTACCTCCGTGGCCAAGACATCTGTTTCCGCTGAGAAGCGATATAGAAAGTGATGCTGTGGAGAACTGGTTGTGTGCGACGCCATCAGACCTCAGATAATGAGTAAATGCTTGCTTGCTGTTTCATGTCACACTCTAGTTTTCCGCAATCGTAAAAATGATACCAAGGTGCGGGATATCTCACAGCGAGTAAGATTAATCTAAATAACAAAACGTTTGTCCACATACTTGGAGAGCTGTCTACGCCGGGATGAAACGCCCAGCACTAAGCAAGCAACAAGATGGGGCTTTATTAAAATGAGATGAAGGGACAGAGAGAAAAGAAAAAGCTCTACGAGCACACGTATCTGTTTGATTACCTGAGTGAACTTGGCACAAATCGTAATATCATGTATACCTACAGCCAGCTGAAGCGGCCTAGCTAGTCTTGCTCAAATGCTGTAACCACACTTTATTTCATGATTCCTTTCATTACCTTTTCCTCTACTTCCCACGAGCGGGCCGATTGTTGATCAGTTGTCAGGTAATGATAAGTATGAATTGATTTGTAAATGATTCTCTTGTATTCCTGAATTCCTCAACTCTAGGCCTGTGATTTCCCTCCTTTGGTATATACACATATATTCTATCTATATGTACACTATATGTACAACGATGGCCATTTCCGACGCTTTCCCCAGATCCCACTTAGTGAATGCCGGCAAAGAGCCATCTTGTGACAAATGCTCTCTCTAGCTTCGAAGTGAGCTGGTTGGTTGTCTTTCGAATATGAAACACAGTGGGGACACTTGGTATCGAGATTAACAACTCGCTCTGTGTGTGATGTACAGCATGTTTGAGCCCAGCGTTGATAGGCAGAGGGGAACAGGGTAGTCCGGATATTTCCAGCGTTGTGTGGTCGATGGGAGATCGTAGATGAGTAGAAACAGCGGGCTTGTTGAATATTGATGGGAAGCGTTTGGGCGTGCCTGTCTCGTAGAGGCCCTGGACTCGTTGAAAGCAACGTCGAAATATTCAGAACGATGTAATGCATGCCGCCGTATCCTAGGATGCCCTGACCTCCTCCAAGGCCTTACTCAGTATTCGGCAAAATTGCTCCTCTTGTGTTAGTTTGCGAGATGGGATGGTTACACTTGGTTGTGTGCCTTCCAATCTTCGTTTCTCATCGCTTTCTCTCCACTTGTTTCACGTTTCTGTTGTTTCTTTCTTTCCTTCATTCCTTTCCTTCATTCCTTTCCTCCCTCTATGCTCTTGCCCCTTCTATAGCGATCCCCTCCTTCCAGTTCTCTTACCCATGACACCTACCCCCTGAAGAGACGCCATAGCGAAAAGACGCAAATTGAGGAATAGCTCGATTTTACTCGACGCCGCCCTTCTTCCAGTCGACACCGCCGATGCGACTCATGGTCCCGAGCTTACCGTCGCCGAGCTTGACGCTCGAGTGGCGGATCATGCGGGGGTCGAGGCGCAGCATCTTGCGGACGTCCTCTTGCGTGGCCACGCTCGCGTCGAAGCGCATGGCGAAGTAATAGCCCGTCGTGTGGCGCATCTGGTGCACGCTTATGGCTTTGGGGAGCGAGAACTCGCCCCAGTTCTGTATGCCGCGGATGACGCCCTTTTGCTGCAGGACAAGCTGGCCGGCTGCGAGGACGATCTCGCGCACCTCGGCGAGGCTCGTGGGCCGAACCTGTAGTATTGAAGGGACGTCAAGTCAGCCGGAGTTTCTTAGTTTCGTTGTTCCTTTCTCGCCAATGTCCATGTTCATGTCCATGTCCACGTCCATGTTCACTTATATCAATAACCTGATACCTTCCCCACGCACGTTCCCATTGCGAAAAACAGGCCGCAGTACAGAAAAGGGAAAGAGCGAAGCCAAGTCTTACAATTCCAATCAGTTCGTACAACATCTTGAGCGTCGCTTTCTACCGTGGCTGCGGCTGTGATCGCATGCGATGTTCGTTCGTTCGTTCGTCTGTTCGACTGTTCGAAGTACCATAAACCACCACCGTATTCGTGCCGGTACCGTGGGTCTCTTTTCTTATCCTTTCCGCTTTTCAAAAGGTACTATCCCCCAACTTCGTCTACCTGTGTTGTCCGTCGGTCGGCGCAAAGAGAATGGCTGGCGCCGGGTAGGTGGATAGATAGATAGAGACCTAAAGAGTGGAACGCGCGACTGGGTAAGGGGAATTTTTAGATAAGGCACTACCATGATGCTGCGATAAGACCAGACTTGACAAACGACAGGGCACGTGACAGTGGATTGCTGGCAGTCTAATCCCTGAATGGGTTAGCTGGTTTTATTTTATTCCGGTAACCATCCAACACTCTGCCCCTTGTAACCGTCACCTACTCAGTTACTCACTCATCAACAAATCAATTAACTTAGAAATTGTATTCAGCCATAGTATCATGGTATTTACTATGGTGCAGACATATCACATTGAAAACAAGAGGGGAAAAAAGGAAGAATGCCTGTCGTACAAGGAACATCGCGATTGCTACTACGATTGAAAGTTTGCAGTCAACTATTATTCAACCTGAGGGACGATGCTCCACGTTCTCTTCTTCGTGACCATAAAAGGTGATCTGCACACAGCCATCACCAAAAAACGGAACCCTTCAAAATCTACTGACCACTCTCTGTATATTCCTCAAGCGTATATACTCATCGTCATGAGTAGTGGCTGGGCGGTGCTACCCTGGTATATACCGCCTTTCTGTGTCTATACTCTATACAAAGTCCCTGTCGATGGGGTTCGGCCGTCGACGTTGGGAATGAACCTAATGCCGCCACACCCCGCGTCTATTTTCCATGTACACTCACCAGGAAAGGGGTCATTATCAATCCGGCGAAAACAGCTGAAGGAAAGTAAAGGAAAAAGGAGAAATGTGAGGAGGACGGCTCTCAAGGAAATGGGGAGGGGAATCCCTTCCCTGGCAGTCCTAATATCATACAAGAAATCGCCCCTATGTGCATTTCTGTCCGAATTGAAGCGTTGGTCCTAAACGCAACAGCATAATCTCTCTCCCCTTTCTCTTTTTTTATTTCAAATCGTCAAATTAAGTTTAGTCCGGAATTATTAGTTCAGATGCATTCCGGAACGCCGTAGCCAGGATATCGCAAAACGCCATCGTCATAGGTCTATCGTTCCGAGGTCCGTGTGTAGATGTTTCGCTGGCATTCACTGCCGTCGAAGGGGATATCTCTGTAAAATCATGCAAGCCGCCAACACCGGTGGACATGGGACAGACAGAGAGAGAAAGAAAGAAATGTGTGAGAGTCGGGAATACGGCAAAAGGCAGAAGCAACTTCTGTCGATATTGCTGGGCCACAGAGAATATAGTCCAGTTTGCCGGCAGCCTTAGTTAGGCTTCAGACTCATCGTCTGACATCAACTTCGAATTCATGGCATTCCACGCATCCTCGAGGTGAACACTGCATGCTTATTAATTCCATTTGAGTCCAGCAAATACATAGCGAGAATAGGGGCAAGCGGGCGCATCACTTACTGAGAACACTTAACTAACTTGACACCCTTCTTCTTCGCGAAGGCGAGGAGCCTCTTCTTTGTGCGCGCCCGCTTGAAGAAGACGAGGATGTCGCCATGTTTTTCGTCGCTTCTCGCCACCAGTATCTTCTGACCGTCCGAAGCATATCGGATCTCCTTGATCTCCTCCACTCCACAGTTAAACCTATCAGGCTCGCGATAGTAGCCCCATGTGACGTTTGGGCGCATATCTCGGAGCACTTGATGCTCGAACCTGTTGTCTTCGGGTCTCCAAGTCCAGTATTGCGTGACGTTTGGGCGTGTCGTTAAAACCCTAGTCTTGATTTGATGCACACGGAAGTCCAGGTGCATGATGCGGCCGCTGGAAAACGAGTCTCGCGAACTATAGCCTTCATATTCGAGGTCGGCCTCGAGAGCTTCCGACTCTTGTGAAGCCAGGCTGTCTCCTTGTTTCACCTTCGACTCGGTAGCATCCATACGCGGTCGCTTCTGCAGGCGCGGTGTTATGGGTTCAAGATATTCGTTGCTCGGGGCGCCCGTGGACGGTCGCAGTTCGTCCTCCGCGTCAACCTGGCCAATAGACCGTCGGCTGCGTCGTTGGCCTTCGCTTTGTGCCCCAGGAGACTTGGCAGATGGTTCTTTTTTAGGCTTGAGCGGAGCTGTGCCTTTCTCTCTCCCCTTGTCGCCGACCTTATAGCCCGAAGGGCGGCCAATGTTACCGAATCCATGCTTCTCGCGCAGTGCTTTGAGTTTGACGTCATGATAGAGATCATGTATGGTCTTCGACAGGCTAAATTTATCGCCCTGTGTCATAGCAATCTCATATAGGCGTTGTCGGAGCCACTCAAGGGGTGTCACGCCTAAATCGAACTTCTTGAGCTCTTCGTGGACGTTGACCAATCGGAAGACCGTATCGTAATTGATGAAGGTCTTATAGAACTTGTCCATCATCTCCCGATTCGCAAACTGGAGAGGATGGAAGCATCCATCCCTTATAAAGTCGAGTACAGACTGCCCTCGATTGACTTGACGGTTAGCAAGGAACATGGTATGACGCACAGCATCGGGCTTCTTGCGAAGGTTCTCGAGTCTTTCCTTCCACTTATCGAGTGCTGCCTGGACTGTCTGTTCCAGAGGTTCCCATTCAGGATTCCAGAAAGGGTGGTTCTCATTAATTTTCTCAAGTGGTACACCAGCAAACATGGGCGGTTCCGTGATAATAGAGCCATTGTCCTTGACGACTAAGGATTCGCGAGTTATTTCCCGGTCGTCTGCGACAACGGATTCGAATACAGGACTATTCGCCTCGGATGCAGGGTCTCTGGCGCTTGGTAGTGACTTGCGACCCCGAGAAGATCCTCTGCTGCTCTCGGGGGACTGGATGGCTAGTTCTGTAAGTTATAGTTAGCAGTATTTCGAGACATTTCCCGCCTTCACTTACCACTGCCCAGGGAAAATGCAGGTAGGCTATGTCGCTCTTGTTTAGGTTTGATATGACCACCTCGGGTATGCCTAGCGGCATTGTCTAGAGCGGTTTCAGTATTCACCGCGGGAAAAGGCGTGGAACCGGCGTCCAGTTGTGGATGGATGGACGGATTTCGTAGAGGCAATGCACGGGAAGTAGACGGCGCATCTTCCTCGACGGGGTTGTGGAAGACACTGCCGAACAGGTTTCCCGGATCCGATCGCTTTTCTTCCCGCTGCTCTTGCACCCGGCTACTACGTCGTAGCGACGAGCCATTAATAGTAGTCCAACCGGCAGCAGGATTCGGAAGAATTCTACTATGGGCCGATTCGTCGCTCTTGCCTTCGAGTATCGTTCTGTCCCTGTTGGCAGGGGCATTCTCCCGAGCACGAGCAAACCAATTTTGCTGAGAGGCGTCCTCGTCTTGGCGCTGACTTCGGAGGGCGGCTCTTCTCATCTCGAATTCATGGGACAGACGCTGCTTCTCTGCATTTCGAAACTCGATACTGGCTTCGACCTCCTTCATGGCCACTTGCAGATGCGATCTCCTCTCGTACAGCTCCATGATGCTTTGATCCAGCTGGTCTTGGCGCACGGCGTGCTCATGCGCAAGCGTCGCATCCTCTCGGTCCCGTGCTTTCTTGGTGGTTTGCCAGTAATCTGCCTCCATTGTCGGCCAATCTGTATGTCCTGTCGGACCGATATTTGATGACATGGCACTGGCTTGTATCATCAGGCGGTCCGTGTGTATTGCGTTGTATCTGGAGGCTTCATCAGTCTCGCGCTTATGGATTGCCTAGGTTGGAGAGAAGGGGAAGGATGAGCAAGGAAAGAAGATCTGACTTGGAGGTACAGATTCCATGTCCAAAGGATATAGAGACCAAAGCGCACGTCGATGCAGCAGCCCGTGGCTAATTGATCCCACATGTCAGATATCCAATAAAGACAAGATATGCAGTTAATGATGTAGGGTGGGTGTAATTGTGTAGTCAATCGGTTGTGGTATTACCAGCAGCCGCGCGACAGCAGGATCACGGTGGCAGGGTGGACATGCAGTGTCATCATATATAGGAGGGAGGCTAAGGGGGACACTTGGAAAAAGTCCAATGACAAAAGGACAGCCAAATCGAGTGGGAAAGAGGGTGCTGGCAGATGGGGGCAAGGACTGAGAGAACTGTACACTGTAGGACTAAAGATAGGCAATTTCCAAATACAAACGGAGGGTAGATAGGCAGAGGCAGAGAGGCCGGCGGCAGATGAGATTTGGTGGATACACATACAAACGAGGATTTCTAGCTCTCGCAGATATGGTTCACGAGGCGAGCCGTATTGTGCCGAAGTTTACCTGCAAGAAAGAATATATGGCCTCGGCGGGGCCACAGGGTGCAGAGGATATGGGTATGTGATAGGTCGGGAGGTACATGTAGGTAAAGACTGCACATAGGGTAAAGTAAGGCTGTGCGTCCTTTGGCTGGTTATGATATTGTTGTTTTATCGGTTCAGCGGTCCAGCGGTTGTGGGGAGTGGAAGTCCACAAGATGGGTCGGGTCGGGTCAGGTTAGGTCAGATCGTATATAAACCAGTAAAAGGAGGGTGGTTTAACAGATTCGCAAACAAGGTCCTGGTTAGGTAGGCAAGCTGTGTCTGGTGTGAAAAGGGGGCAGCGGCAGGTAAAGCTGGTATTGATATAGTATTGATGCACCAGCTGGTAGCTATTGGGTACAAGAATAACAAATATTAGCGCGGTTGCTGAGGAGGCTGCAACGACAATAACTGAACAGCCCCGAGGATGCGAGTAGATGGCCTGTATGTAGCTTGCAGATATCCCAACGACAAGAGCGAGAGGGATACCAGCTACACACACCACACCAACCCCAGGCAGCCCCAGGCATACAATAAACCGAACCGGCAAACAAAAGAGAACAAGAGTGGATCACGGCTGGTGAGAAGGACAGATGGAGGAGAGTGTAAGAAAGGCAGCATGTATCCTGTCAGCCAGGGGAAACGCAGCAATATGTTCAAATAAGATAGGAAAGCCTCAATACAGGTACATGTGGGGTGATAGTAATAAGTAGGCACTTATTCTACAGTACGCTGCTGCGATTAGGCGTGCACCAAGGGACACACGAAAAGGCTGAGAAGGTATACGGATCCCAAGTGTGTATGGGATACTGGGTAAGGCCCACTCGGTAATTCTGATGTACGGCATTACTGAATACTCTCCCCCGAGCATCTAGAAGCGAGAACGACGGTTGAAACAATGAAACAAAGCCAAGCTTGGGAGAGCAAACGCGGCGTAAGGCGAAAGAGAGCTTGTCACCAAAATAGTAACCTGGATATCGAAGCGAACTGAGCCGCAGGTACATGCATATGTGGGTATATGTAGGTACCTACATGTACAGGACGTGACATGACATGCAGCCCAACAACGCATCGGATCCCATGCAAATAATCGAGGGGCAAACCCAAAAGGAGAAAAGAATAAAAAAACACAAAAGATAAAAATTGAAAGTTGAGGGCCAAAATAGAAATCAAACAGATATCGAAAGAAGAAAGTCTGAACTTACCAGTTGCTTCCACTCTCGAGTAGGGGAAGTGTTGTGGCTACCTTTTAGGTTTGGGGTGTATTTCCTAATAGATAACCAATCTGTGTAAAGTCAGCTCGCAAGGCTAAAAGTACCTGACATGGTGCACCCGCTGATGCGCGCGGAAGTCAACAGGCAACGGTCAGACAGGGGGGAGGGAGGTGAGAGGTGGGCAAGAAACGCGGTGCATATGTGGATGCAGTGCAATATGATGCGGACTGTCTGTCAAGTGGCACTCTGGGAGAAAGACCCTAGACCATCTGAACCGGAGGTGAGAAAAGGTATAAACTGGGAAAGCGACGGTTCATAGGTTGCCTAGATAGGTATGTCACTAGCAACAATAGCCTCGAAAGGGTATAGACTGACGGGATGGGTGGTGTGCTTTAGGGGTTCAGCTGGACGGTGGTATATAAAGTGTAGGTGACGTGCGTTGAACAAGAGGAGTATACCTCCCGACTGAGGAAGGATACTTGGCTTCAATGGCATCCCCTGTACAGCTTTGCTGCAACATCCATGTTACGGCATAGCTACGCAATTAGGGCATTCAGCCTATTACCTTTCAATGTTGGGCTTGTAGTGTTCACTGAGGAAGCACAAAAGAGACGAGGGGCCTCGATATCTGAGTCAAGCGCGCCAGGTAATACACATGTACAGGCAGCATGTACCCAACCAGGTATGTTAGGCTGGTAGCATATTTGAGGTAAAGGTGTTGTTGACTGGTGACTGCACTGGGTACCTTGGCCGTGACGGGAAGAACGTTACAGACAGAAAAATGGCGTAGTAACGGGGAATGGGTAACGAGGCTCATAGGAGAAGAACAGTAAAGGGGTACAAGCAGAATCGGAATGGATAGGTAGGTAGTTCGGGTCGTGTAAGCGCAAAAGTGGCAAGTCAATACGAGGACATCGAATCACCACAGGCCGAGCTGACAGAAAAGGTCTGACCTAGCGTGGGCAGATGTCTCTATCTGTGCTGCACTGGCGAGCTGAGGTGTTCCCCGAGGGTATGAGTAGGTATGATTGTATGCAACGTACCTGGCAGACAAGCGAGCGCAAAGGTAGCGAGCGTATAGGCAGGCCTGAGGGATCTCCGCGGGTGGTGTAGTTGCAGCAGGAGGCTGACTTCTGTCGATCGTCAATAGGTACCAGAGGGAGCCAAGAACCGGGGTCCGAAAGCATGCATTTCTCTAGTTCCGCTCGAGGATGCGCTCGTTATGTCCTTGATTCTTCCTCTTCTGGTTCTTCTTCCTCTTCTTTACTGTTCTGTTTCTCTGCATACCATGGGATACAGAGGCGACGGGAACATGGAGTCGGGTCGGATGGACGCAGCACGCTACCTTGCACTACTACTTCCTAGAGATAGAAGGAAGGTTAGGCAGAGTGGTCGTGCGCCTCCATGCCTCATCTGGACTTCTGACTAGATTGGTTATGAGATCGGGATCGCGTGGCCCAGACCGGAGCGAATGCAATGCAAGATGTTGAGTCAAGTTCGTGTAGATCGTGTGTTCGGGGTAGTATACAGTAACAAGAGAACCGAGGAACCTAGAGTATTAGTGGGATGAGTGGAGGTGGTGCCTTGGATCAGTCAAAGCCAGCACCGGCGCGCTCTAGACAACGGACCGCGAGACAATAGGAAGAAAGCGAGTATATCAGGTATTCACGGTATACTATCTCCTACCTCTCTCTGTGGGTAGTAGGAGATATGCCTGTGCCTGCAGGGTGAGAAGGAAACCAGAAAAGGAGGGAAATTGGAAGCGTACATGAGATGGGAAGCCGAGGTGGACTACATAGGTTTTTTTTGTCTCTTGAAACAATAGCATAGTGATGTTGTCATAATCCCAATTGTAATTAAAATGTTTATATTATTATCATTATTATCACTCGGATTCTTAGTCACATTGCTCCTTAGATGGGGAAGCTATAGCCCTACCCTGGCTAGCAGTAGTATATCCGACTGCGTACTAAGTCACGTACCGCGTAAAGCATCTTACCTATAATTAGTAGCGTAGTGTAGGAGGAGAAAGAGTGTGTTGCCCGCCCATGTGAGATGCTCCATAGGTAGTGGGAAGAGTTCAATGCTATATCCGCCGTTGGTAGATTACCTACGTCTCTAGTAGGTAGCGTGAGGTACATGCACTTATTATGCACTTAGTAGTAGTGGGAGGGGAGCGGTGGTGGTTGTAGGAAATAATAATAGCACACGCTAGGCGGGTGCCACCTTTACATATACCCAGGTACAGTATGGAGAATGCAGGGGTGAGAAAGGTAGTATTACTGCCGTATACGGTATGCTATCGAGACTAGCGGGTGGCTGTCCGCCAATCGATGCCTTCTGCACATCATTAATTCACCGCAGCCATGCATTATAACGAAGGCACGACTGCGAATATCATATGCGTACAGGAGGTACTATTTAGCGGGTAACCTTAAAGGAGACCGTTTACCTCGAAGGAGGCGCGTTACACCGTTGCGGCACCTCTACTCCGCCATTTTACCTTGATTGATCTCCTATCGACATGTGCACAGGTACTTCCTCATTATTCTGGGCAAAAGGGTTGTTCAGTTCAAGTACAGTATGCCGACAGCTGAAGGTGGCCAGAATGAATGACTGAACGACCCAACATGTCGAATTTATACCTTATTAGGTACCTAGATTTCAGTAGAATGCTGTATGATGCAAATTATCCCATTTATGCTGTTTGCTACGCTAGGAGCTGGTAAAGTGTAGTACCCAGAGAGATCCGTAGCAAACAGGGCATACTAAGGCTAATGCAATCCATCTAAAGTTGTCATCTACTAGGCCTATCTATACCAGGTACTTACCCACCTCCGTAGTGTAGGTAATAAAAGGATCGTACTGGTGTAATATAGCAATACCTACAATATCATAGACTATAGCATCGGTAGTTGTATACTACCTACCGAGGAAAATGAAAATGTTTCATCTATTTAGTTAAAGTCTTCGCCACCACTATACTACCAGACAAGATTCTTATACTCCCTCCTAATAATAACACTAGGTACTGCTAGGTAGATACTATAGCCTTTTGAGCTCTGGCTACTTCAACTACGCATGTACCTCTCTGATGCCGAGTTATACCCAGGACTGCATTACCTCAGACGCCGTGTAGTAGGATGTATCAATCTATGGAGCAAGCGACACCTACATAGTAGGTAGCTTAGTATAGAGCAGGTACTACGTAATTGAGAATATCATGTATTTACACTAGGAGGCGTGTTGGTATATGTATAATTCATCCCGAGGGATGAAAATGGAAAGAAAGGATGAACGGGTGGGTAGAATGATGGAAGGATGGATGGATGGATACTGTGCATGGCATGACGGTTGGGGGCCCCTTGCCAAGAAAGGATTAGGGTTGCATGTCGGCTTTGCCGTCTCAGCCGTCCGGCTCATACCTTACCTAGGTACTTAGCAGACCTCAAACACTGCTACCGGACTGCATTGCTTCTGGAAACCTTCGATTACTGGGTCCTAGCACATCGGGTCTTTTAATAGGTGGCCCACTGGCGCGCGTGCAAGGAGGATTTGAGAAGATGTTAGTGGATCCACAGTACTTCTCTATACTAAGCATGTACAACCACTTAGTGTCCATCACTATCCACCAACTACGTACCCGAGTAGTACCTTTCCAACTCCCTCGACACAACAGGCTCCCTTATTATTTTTTCCTTATTCCTTACTTAAATAACAACCACACCTTACGATAATGCCAAAAACTATTTACGACACAGATCTGCAACGCGCGCACATTGAGGTTGCAAGCCTCGGCTCGGGACTATCGATGTCACTGAGGCCACTTCGCCCTCACCTCCTGCATCAATAGACCAAGAATATTGAAGGCTTTACGCGGGGAACGACGAGCTGAAACCCCTCAGGCGAACATGTAGGCTAGATGGGATGCCTCACTTGCAGAACTTCAAGCTCATAGCTTTCGGCTCCATTGGAGCATGCGCACTAGTAAGATATAATTAATAGATATGCCGCTATCAATACGAAGAGCGCAATAGGTGATATGTAATAGATGCATTAATAAAAGACACGACATCACACTATACTCCTAGATACTAGTTGTACCTGGTAATACCAAAACAGCCTGTACTAGGTGTGGCCGACGAAGAATGAGCATAGCTTACCTATTCCTAAAGTAGAAAATGCTTGGGTGGCACTGCCCTGCCTAGCCGGCTTATTACGATGATATTATGACTCGCCATCATGGATGGGCCTTAGCGATGATGACGGCAGTGAATATCTGCTGTATGGGGTATTAGACATATACACCTATCCCACGCATACACTTCACTCCTCCTAGCAGTGAGAAGGAGTGCTTTGCTTTGCAGCCCAGCTGTTATGAAGTGAAGAGTTCTCAGAAGAATTGAATTTGTATTGCTACATGACATTCGACGATGGTGGGGCCACGGCCAAAGGGGAAAAACAAAAACTCATCTTGAGAAATCCAGCGCGTGAGCGAACTTAGGCTCTGCGCTTGAAAACCCGTCATTATCGTGGGAAAAGACGAAACGGTAGAGGATGACGGGCGGTCGATTATGTATAGGCGGCCTTCTCACGCGAGATCTCCTTTCTCATATCCACTAGCCTAGTATATAACGGGGACGGGGACTTTCTATTGGTGATCCCCCCTATTGTCCATATGTATAGGGTAGGTAGGTAATCAATCCCTGGGCGGCGGCATCTGTTCGGTTGGCAATTGTGCCCCGAGGGAACTACTCTTTTTCTCGGCAGGATTCATCCGAAAACCATGCAGTACGACGTACAGTAACAGGCCGGCCGCCACGGCGCCTCGTGTACTCGCAATGCATAGTTGTACTGGTGTATAAGATATACTGCGAACATTGTAGTGGGCAGGTATAACAGTTACGTAGGTATAAGCACAGGCAACGAGTAGAGATCAACGGCGCGATGGATGACGTTGGGGGCCTACACTATTACGTAGTATATATAGTCTACAAAGCTGCTTACTTGCTCCATGATGCTCTAAGCAGGGCGGCAGCGTGAGAAGTAAGCAGCATAAGCTGAAACCTGAACACACTGCTATAATAATCGGACCAATGTTTCCCGTCACCTCAGAACATTCACTTCCACGCCGCTGACCTGGCCAGACTCTATCACGATTCAAAGACAGTAATCCGCACTGATAGATGTTTTACGCAGAGTCTATACAGCAGACATGACACGCTTCACCTCCTGTCAGCCTGGTGAGTGAGTGGCCTCCTGTGATGTAGAGGTGCGCTTAGAGGCGCCCAAGGTGCCACAGTTTCGAATTGAGTTGAAGCGGCACGGAGGCTCCGGATAAATTGCTTGCAAAAGCCTCGCCTCATGCAGCGCTGGCTATCATCATCATGCTATGGACTACTCTGTAGGCATTTCTGAGGGGAAGGAGGTGCTGTTGTAAGGCAGCCAGCGCCGTAGACTTGCGTCTGCATGCACAGCCCCTCTGCCACAAGAGGGAGAAGGATCCTGGAGATACGACCTACCTAGATTCCTGCCGGGCAGTACAAATACTCTTCGTAGAGCTGTTACAATTATATGGTCAATTTCGTGACTGGATAAAGTACTGATCTGGACGATGATAAGTAGTCCATTCCACCCGCCGCATCACGACGTAAACAATAAGCAGGGCGGATTGCCCTTGGTGTAAACAGCAAGCAGCCTCGTCATGATTCGCCCTCGCTTGAGCCGCCAAATCAAAGTGTGGCGTCCGTCGCCAGAGAGACCGTGCCAATGAACATCCGCAGTGGCTAGTGGTCAAGGGTTCTGGCGCTGCCTAGCTCGAGTGTATCAAATCCCAAAGAACGAAAATAGCTTCACCACCTTGCATGTTGCTCGGAACGTGGTTACACAAAACGGCCAGCCAACAGGGCTGCTTGTGAGTGTATGATGCCTGCCTCCTGCTGGTTTGGCCCCTCGCGCGGTTGAAGCGTAATATAGCGATACAACGTGCAGCTTAGCTCTGAAGAGGCGCGAGATAAGTCTTTATGTTTGTGTCACACATAGCAAACACACCATGTGAATATATTTCTATACAGCTCTTCTTTCCACAAATATGCAAGGCCTGAAGGCTATGATGATTCCCTCTACCCTTTCGTCTGATGCCTCCACAAGTAGTGTGCCGTCGTACGATTCCCTCGACAGGGACCAGGCCATGCGCGCATTTAGTAGTACTGGGGCTTGACGAAGTCGGCAAAGGTCTTGGGTTCTTCATGGCCGTGGTGGTCGTGGTGACCGTGGCCGTCATCCTGGGGTCCGATGTACTCCATCTTGTAGACGCTACCGCACTCGGGGCATCGCTCAATCGGTCGCTCACGGGACATCTTGAAAAGTAAGAGCGCGCTGTTAGCGTATCGTAAAGGAGCTGGCAGGCATACAGCAGCCTCTCTCACATCGCGCCTCAGCTCGGCAGGCCAGAACAGGAATGAAGGGGAGGAGGGAAGACATACTCCGAGCCAGGTGACAGTGTGCGAGTCGGCGGGCGAGCCAGTGCAACCGGCGTACTGCTCGTCGCCAAACGACTTGACGGGGATAGGGTTGTCGAGGGTTCCTAGCCAACTCGTGAGCTCCAGTGCCGTCATGGTAGCGGGATCGGTAAGGGTGTCGCACCTTTTCTTGAGGAGTCGAGCGGTCGCATGTCGAAAATGTCTACGCCCTGCATCTTTCCCAGGAGCTCCAGACGCTCGAGACCGGTAGCCTGGTCGAGGTCGGTGGGGACGGTTCCGGGGGCGGCACCAGGGCCGATGAGGTCATCTTCAGACTTGATCTCTGTTTTGGAATCACGTAACGTCAACAGGAGTAGGTCATATATACACATCGCCCCGCGTGCGTGGGTGTGTATGTGCACGCGCTTGCCCAGACATCTCAACATTTCGAGACTTTGGCGTATTTCACCGTACCTTCGAAGGCCTTCATTTTCTGGCCGACACTGGCTTGAGGCTCGACATCCTTCACCTTGCCTATTTTGATTGAAGGAAAGAATCAGTTAGCCAATCGATCTCTTCCTGGGTTGTTATCATCGTCATCATCGTCATCGTCTGGTCGGGTAGGTATCAGGAAGCGAAGTGGGCTCTTACGTCGGAGGGCGGAGACGGCGAAGCTGCGGCGGGCGACGGGAGCGACGGCGGCTCGGCGAGCAACAGCGACGGCGGAGCGCTGGAGAAACATGGCGACGTCGGATTGCTAGTGGTGGTGGTAGTGGTGGTAGTGGTGGTGGCGGCCGCAATGCGATGACGCTGTGTTGTGGTGTCGATGGCGACCAAGGGAGGTTAGGGAGTGGTATACTTGATATGCTCGATATCGAATGAGCGAGGGATTTGCGGTGGTCTGATTTGACAATGCAGTCCCGAGCTCAAGCCGACTGAGGACAAGGTCCTTTCCTAATTCGGACTTTAGCCGATATTTTCACGAGCTCTGACCGTTACCTGTCCAGTAACCAGTAACCAGTCACAGGTCACAAGTAACAAGCGGGGCCCTCAGCTCTGTCACGTGGTTGACTATGGCTGATGGAAAATGGTAACCAGGCGGGCAGGTATTGCCATCAGAGGCATAGAATTGAGGAATGCATGTGGGTGAAGTGGCCATATCTATATCTATATGTAGGGTATATGTGAACCTTCGTCTACCTTGATACGAAGAGCAAAGCACCGAATTTGTCTAGTTTGCCTAGTTATATAACATAGGAGACTGCTTTAGGTGGTTAGACCAGAGCTAGTAGTAACAGACCCTCCCCGTAACTAGGATAGACACCCAATGAGCTGGAATGGCTGCTCAAAGTCTAAGCTGCTGAATAGGCTTCTGTTCTGGCGGCGGCGGGGTTTTTACGCTGGTAGCGCATAAAATTATAGATATTCGGTACCGTCAAGTCTTGGTCTTCTGCCTCCTAGTCCAGAAGGCCGCCAGAATGGCCTCTTCCTGATTCTTGGTCGTATATGTGAGATCTATATCGCCGCACCTCTTCGCCTTGACCTCGTCCTCGGTAACCCACAAGAAGGCAGCATGCTCGTTAGGGTCAAGCTTCACGTCGAAAGCCTCGACCTCGACGACGAAGGAGTATTTACAGACGCACAAGGGGCGGCGCGTCAAGAAAGTGTAGCCTTTTCCAACCAGCCCGGTCACGCAGCGCGCGCGCAGACCTGTCTCTTCCCACAACTCGCGTGCCAGGCCGTGCAGGAGCGTCTCGTCCTCGGCATCAATAGTGCCTCCTGGAACCTCCCATCGCAGCGGATATGAGTCGTGCGGCACACGCTGGACAAGCAGGAGTCTACGCGTGTCGTCGAAGACGAAGGCACCTACGCATATGCCCTGCAATTTCGGAGACGTGGCTAGGTATGCACCTAGCGACACATTGAAGCTGGCGACGAACGGGTCAAAGGTGAAGAGCGGAGGCGAGTTGTCCTTTGAGATGGTGGTATCTAGTGCTGTCGCAGTTGCTGTTGATGACAGTGACTGCGATGGTGATGCTGTCAATGCTACCGGTGGTATAGGTGACATTCTAACCCAACTCATGCGACTCAAGTAGCTCTCTTTTTCAGCAGCCGTCGTTGTAGGAGTTCGGGTTCCCGTAGAATTCTCAAATGCTTGACGCAAGCTTATCTCCGGGCCTGAGGCTTTGAGCAAGAATGGAAAAAAAATATCATTTTATTCTGTCTTTATCAAGAGGCGTACATATATGTAGCTGAGCTGGCACAGTTCTATGCTTGTGACTCCCCGGTGGTTACCTAAGATTTGAAAGTGGCAGAAGTGCTACATAGCTAGGAGTACCTAAGTTGGGTCTCTAGTGTACTAACATTTTGCGGAAGAACAACGTACTTAGACGGGCGCCTAGCTACTCGGAACACTGACCGTTTGCTTATTCATATGTCATGCAGTCAATTCGAGAAGCTGGTCGAGTGCAGCTGTTAGATGCGAATCTTTCGACAATCTAGTGCGAGTTCCAGTAGAGATGTGCACAGTAATAGAATGAGATGGGGGGAGTCCTAGCCATGTTTTTACAAGACCGCAAAGCGTTTAACGCCGAACTACGATGTACGGTACAATCATTAAGTCAAAAGTCCAGGAAATAAATGTTTTTGGGGGGAAAAGCGTATTTGAACAGAAAAAGAGAAAGGTTATCTAGACTTGAGACTTTGGTGACCGGTACCTACCTGTTTCGGTAGTCTTACCTGGAGCTTTACTCCGTATCTATTGGTAGCTTTCCAGAGAGCGCCTAGCCCTGATTCAGTTCCACGTGTGTGTGTGTGTGTGTGTGTGTGTGTGTGTGTGTGGCTTAAGTCTTAACATAGCTGAGCTGAGCCACCCCTGAAACGTGATGCGACCCTGATGAAACAGATGCCTCACAGATATAACCCACAACCTGCAGTCTGGGGGTCGTCGACCTTGCCCGTCTGAATCCTCCTTAGTATTGCCTGCCAATACCTGCCTACAGTAGGGGTGCCATATGCACGTATACCAATCCAGGTGGTGTAAGGAGTGTAAACTCAGGTGAGGCAAAAGCGCCTAGGTTAAAGTTAGTAGGCAGTGTATGGGTACGAGGTAATCTACAGTACATAATCTACCCTACTTCGTCCCCGCTGTACAAATTATCATTGAGTACTAACTTCTGCTCAGTTACGCCTCAATTAGTCATATATGATGCGACTGGGTGAAGAAGGGAGAAGACGATGAGCAGCCCAAGACTTCCGTGGCCCTATCCAAGAACTTGGCATGTCATCTAATGGTCTGGGCATCTCTGAGCCGGAAACGCACTCTCGCGCCGAAATCAGCTTGCGCTACCGAGTACACGCGCGCTCCTTTGATCGCAAGACTGTGGCAGGGGCTGACGGTGAGTGTGTTTCAAAGGGGGTCCCCAGCAACATGGCCGTGTTCTACATGGGATCATTGCCAACATTGTTTGATCTTCTACCCAGCAGTCTACTACCACTATACACTACGCAAAATAACATGTTATGTGATATCGTATACTTGTATTCCCCCTTTGCCATTTGGCCTCTTGCCCAGGCGTCTCTGCAGCCCTCGCCTTACGCGTTTCACCCTATCAGGCCTAGGGCTGCCAGAACCAAGCCGACGTTAGTTCCTTTGGGTCTTGGTATTGTCTTGGAAAGTGAGGAACTCGGTGGCCCGTCTGTTCAGCCTCATCAAAGGCATTTTTCCCCATTCTGACGCATGAGCTTTGTGCTTTCTATCAGTCGTGCCATTTTCTGACGGCACTTCCTTTCTGCTTCTTCCCCACTCCCTATCTTCCGTCCCTCTTCCATTACCTTGAAAATATATCCTCTGCTTGTTCCTCATTATACCCAATTTTCGTGCTCTATTCTTTTTTCCTCGCCCTTTTTTTCTAGCTACCATTATATATGCCCTGGTCGAAGGTGCAGAAGGACTCCATTCCCGCTATATGCGCTTGTAACTCACCCGTCTTTATTTCCACTGCACGCTTGCATGGAGAATCTCTGGGGCTCCCATATGTGTGAAGACTGAGCTCCAGCTGGAGTCGTTCTAGGCATGCCATTTCGACTTCTTTCCTTGCTCTGCCTCGCCATAACAGTCTCTTATGGCGATGCTATATCTATTGAGCAACGTAGCAATCGCTACGTGAAGCTACCCGTTGTTCATTCGACCAATCGACAAGTGTTCGCCAAGGTTTATGAAGACAAGAGAGCCCTCAGTGCCGTGTCTCTGGCGAAAAGAGGTGATGTGGCTTATTATGCCAAATGTTCGTTGCTCGTTCCAGTTAGCCTCATGAGTCGGAGCACTGCTAACTGACACGAAGTGAGTATCGGCACACCACCTCAATCTGTTTACGTTCAGTTGGATACGGGTTCGTTTGAGCTTTGGGTAAATCCAAACTGCACAAATCTGCAGGGAACTTCCGACGTGAGATTTTGCAGCGCAGTTGGTCACTATGACCCGTCCTCATCGTCCAGTGCTGTTGAGTTGCCAGTGACCAAAACTCTAAGATACGGGATTGGGAGTGCCAATA
The DNA here is from genome assembly GCA_022593225.1 of Xylaria sp. FL0064. Classification (NCBI taxonomy): domain Eukaryota; kingdom Fungi; phylum Ascomycota; class Sordariomycetes; order Xylariales; family Xylariaceae; genus Xylaria; species Xylaria sp. FL0064. The sequence goes on along the minus strand of JAJKLE010000053.1, from coordinate 21,597 downwards.
TTCAGTATGTGACGGATACTGTTAGCCTCGCAGGCACAGGTGTGAATCCAGCTTCAGTCTTCGCATCAAGGTCACGTCCCTGACCGTGTTTCCAGATGCCCACTTAGAAGACGTTCAATTCGGAGTCGCCGTCGACACTGTGGACGAATTTTCCGGCATTTTAGGTATCGGTTATGGTGAAAATGTGACCATACGCTACAAGAACATGGTCGACCAGCTGGCAGACCAAGGAGCAACAAACACAAAAGCGTTCAGTCTTGCTCTGGGCAGCAAAAGTGAGCAGGAAGGTGTAATAATATTTGGCGGCCTAGACACGTCCAAATTCTCCGGAGCTCTCCAGACGCAACCTATAATACAAGGGCCCGATCGCGTTCCGCGATAGTGAGTGCTGGTTTCACTCTATTTTCTAGAATTACCTGCACTTTCCGCAGTCGCCAGTGAGGGTTGAAAACTCTCACGAGCCTCATCACAGTGTGAATCAACGGCTGACAGCTGTCTATAGTTGGATCAATATGGATTCATTGAGCATCACTCCTCCGACTGGGAAAACAAAACAATACCCCAATACATCTATGGCTGTCTTCCTGGACAGCGGTGCTACCTTGACTCTACTCCCTACGAGCCTAGCCAATGCCATTGCTGCCGATTTCGGTGCCGACGCCACTGATGCCGACGGATTCTACCCTGTTGACTGCCAGTTTAACAATCAGTCTGGAACGCTTAGTTTCGCCTTCACTGGCGTTACTATCCGCGTACCCTACCGGGAGATAGTTCGGGAGATTCAAACTGCGTTCGGCATACAGTGTTATCTAGGTATCAGTCCCAGCGATGACTTTGCACTGCTGGGTGACACGATGTTGCGGTCTGCTTATGGTCAGTTATTGCTCGCTACTCAAAACCCCTGCAATTTTTCTGCTCCTAGCGGAAGACTCATCTTCTCTCACAGTCGTCTTTGATCAAACCAACAACGCTATACATATGGCCCAGTACTCGAATTGCGGTTCGAATGAGCAGGAAATCACCGCCCAGATGAAGTTGGGTAACGTAGCGGGTGATTGTGAAGCGCCTAGTTTCCAGGCAGCCGACGCAAACTCAAATCCACTGTCGTCAGGTAACGGTACAGGAACAGGATCAAACGAATCCTCAGATTCAAATTCCGACTCATCCGCATCTGACATTCCGCGCCTTGATAAATGGCTTATGATCTTGACGGTGATCTACGCTATAGTTTTCGGAGTTCAGTTTCTCCCATAGGACAAGGTACAATTGTCAAGTTGTATACCATCACTGCCTTGGAGGTGGCCTCTCAGGATACGACTTTTCCATCTCGGCGAATAAATCTGATTCGATTTAAATTGCAATATCCGGTATGACTTCTACTGTAGAGGCATTTTCTGCGCACGTTTAGGTAGTTGCTCAGATGAGAACCCCTGGAATCTTTCACTCACTAGTATATAGAACTGCAACACCAGCCTCCGTGTGGAGCGCGCCAGTTTCGCGCCACGGATGTGTCCTCACCAACTGAGGATATTTCATCGAACTAGAATAGAGTGCTCTGAGTTTAAGTATAGACGGGTGAAGGGGGAAACATAAATCTAGGATTCGAGTAATGTACTCCGGCCCTATATCTATAGGCAGGTTTTTCTTTTCTGTCATCTTGCGACACATGAACCTCGGCCTATAGAGGATATCCGGCTAGGGTCTAGAGAGCTTGCTCCGGCTGACAGTGGGACTCGGAGACAAGATCAAGGCACCACAATATTAAGACCATTTTACTATCTCAGTAGCCCCTTGAAACACTGGTAGACATCGAGATTGGTAGATATTATGGGAAATTCCTTTATTCATTGTGAGCCCTTGTCTCAGCAATCACATGACTGGTTGTGATCTTCCTAGCCGATGAACTGGAGGCCAAGAGAGCTCAATATCAAGCCTACAACTATGTGCAATTCCAATCATCACACAACCTGTATCCTAGCGGGCAATTGAGTCGAAAACAAAATTACTTCAGGAGGGTAATATCGTAAAAGTGAGATGGACTCGTTCGTTATAAGCCGCTCCTCCACTTGATGTTTCGTCATATCCGCATTGATCACTCCGCTGTGGTGCGGGAACTCACACCTCCTAGAAGCAAGGCTTGTCGAGAATCACTCATTTCGCAGATCGTCAATAAACCGGTAGATGTGAAGAGGCGGGGTCAGACAGACAATGATAGAGCGCCCGAGCTGGCAGTAATCTGATACCATGGACGTCCTACCATTGTCCTGGCGGGTATGTTCCTCCCCAACACTCGTCAAATCACGCTGTTACCTTGATGCAGCAGTACCCCCAGTTATGGCTCAGTTCGCCGACTTGCGCGCGCGGAAAATGCAATGGACTGGCCCTGGCTGGCAAGTAACCTGGTCTTTCATATCTCGCCACATCGTCTCTTCTTCGTAGCCGGGGGCAAAGCCCACATCGTAGTCCTGGAGTATGATCGTTACGACAAGACGAAGTGCATTCATGGCCATACTCTTGCCCAAGCAGTACCGGGCGCCTGTGGAGAATGGCGCATATGCTCGCTTGTCAAGGATAAGTTCCGGACGCGAGTACCAACGTTCGGGGATGAATTCATTCGGCTGCACCCACATCGATTCCACTGCGATCTTATTAGAGTGATGCCCACGCAACGATGGCAAAATATCAGACGCGGCTGCCGACGCGTACTAAATGGAGCGCACACTTACTTCTGTGAAGAACGTATTTCGGGCACGTGACTTTCACGCCTGGAGGGATCAACACATCATCGATCAACAGCCCGTTGGGGCCAGTGATTCTATTTGATCCCGTCATCACAGGTGGAACAAGTCGAAGGGCCTCGTTTATCACGCCATTGAGATGCGGGAGCGCTGCCAGGGTGTTCGCGTCCTGTGGGTCGACATTGTCAACCTCTGACTGAATCCTTTTAGCGTGTTCCGGGAATTTCGAGAGAAACCACCAGACGCCGATAAGCACAGCGCGAGTAGTGTCACTGGTGAGGACGTCAGCAAGCGCCGCGCATTAAAATCTCCACGACGATAATCATGAGTTCGGGGAGTAATGGCTGAGATAGCCGATGATGTGAGACGGGGTCATCATCCGTTTGAGACTGACCTTCCCGCGACGACGGCTGTCACGGCTGTACCGCTGAGATGGCGATCCCTGGCTTCTTTGGTTTTGGTTGCTGCTGTGTTCTCATATTCTTCAATGAAGTACGTGGCCATGTCCGTCCTGCCATTGTCACCGCGCTATACCAGGTATTCTGTCAGACGCGATCGCTTCGCTGGGTTTATTTAGATGCTATGTGAGCAACACCTACCTTGAGACGTGAGAACATATGGTCTTCGCAGAACTGTATCATGCGGTACCAGTCGTTCACTCTTCCAACGGGCGGCATGAGCTGGAAACCCAGGAGTGCAATCCATATGGCGTCCCCGAGAGGCCCGGCCAAAGCTAAAGCACGATCCCTGTGTTCTATGCCGGGGTGCGTTACTCGAGACCTGGTGAGGTTGAAGTCCTCACCGAAGAGTACTTCTCCCATGACATCCCATGAATACCAGGACATGACTTGATCCAGGTCTACGGGGTTCGTTCCAAATGTGCCGATGCAATGCGAGAGGTCCCGAACAAGACTCATGATGCGAGGGTAATAGTCATTGTTCGCTGTCCGTATGACTTTGTTAGCCGTGGCAACTGAAAATGGGGCATAGAAGCGGCCTCTACATATCGCATCACGGGAGGTACCACGTTGGAATGATGGACGCAGTTCAGCTCACTACAGAAGAGACTGGATCACTCACCTTTACTCGATAACCCCTGCGCCCAGTATTTGCGACCTAGCTTGTGCTCAAGCCGGTCCCGGGTGAAAACGGCAGAGGTCCTAGGCCGAACAATATCGTACCATACGTCCCGAGTGGTCTCATTGCCGAAACCATCAAGCAGCTCGAAAGCAGCCGGATGGAATAATGTAATCTCATTCGGCCCTAGGTTTGGTTGTACAACACTTAGTCTAATGGATGTTATGACAGACCGAGGGTGCCTGGGTTTATACTAGTAGAAGTAAACTACTCACCTGTTCGCACTATAGTACCGTACTTTTTATGTATTTTCTCCTGGAAGAGAAAATTGGTCGAGTCCCTAACGTGCCACACGTGCCAGAGCTTGGTGATGGCAGCGAGTTTAGGGCCGTGGAAGGAGGAAAGGCGATGGAAGTAGAGACGGTATATGGTCATGCTAGAGAATAAACCGCCCAGGTACGCAACAGCGAGGACGGCTAAACGACCGAAGACCCCAGTGAGGGCATCGTCGAGATAGCTCAGGTAGTAAGCCGTGGCGGCGCCGAGGATAAGATGGCCGGCGATGATGTGCGGGCCGTGCAAGTGCCACTCGCCATGTCTGAAGAGCCCGTGGTGTGCGACGACACCAGCGGCGATGGCTAGGAGGGGGAGATGTTGTTGACCCTGACCCTCGGGCATGTTGTGCTACCCTGAATTGCTCGTTCGCGGCGTCGTTTTCCTACTCGAGGCACTACGGAGGGGTGGAGTCAAGGACAGACGAGAGAAGGAGAAAGTAGAATCGACGACGCGGGATGGAACATTTGATGTTATGCTGCATTGATCTGCGTGTTACGCTGCTTTGCATCTACCTGGTCTCGCTACCCATTCCTCTTGCAGCACATGCTACCTAACCGAGTATAACGACAATAATAAATCTGTAGAAGTAGCTAGTATATTGTGTGGCAGAGTGGATGCATGATGCAGGGGAGGGGGGGCATGGTATGACACCCTTGCTCGATGGTATCGTGTTTCCGGATCTAGATACCAAATGCCCCCAGACACCCCTCTTTCTCCAATGAGAAAATTGTTCGAAGTAGGATATCACGCCAATTACCGATTCGGGCCACGAGCAGATGTAACCAACGCCGAACGGTGAACGATCGTCGACGCTAGCTACCGTCACTGGGTTCCCTTCTCGCCTCCAGGAGAGGTGTAGAGTAGCGGACTGCGACGATACGGGTTGTGCATCGCTCGCCACCACCCGTCCCATCTTAGCTGGTCCATTATCTCGGGACTGAGAAGGGTCCCGCCCGCGCCGCGATAGATTGTTGAGTGGGTGACGCCGGCGCCAGAGGGATACCCACGCTGCAATCCAAGACTTCGTAAACAACTACCCCACGATAGACTAGGTCTAATATTAGCTAAGGGATGATAGGAGGTTGTATTGTCTGGTTGACTCGAAAGTCGAACAAGCTGCCGTCTTACGCCGCACCATTCAAGGTAAATCATGTTTTCCTAGAAGAGATAACGGCGTTTCTTCGCAACCGCCTGGACACGTGTACATGGTGGAGTGAAACCCACGATACCTAGCACTATTTATGTCTACTTAAAGATTGATGCCTGCCCATGAACAAGCTAATCCAGGTTAGGTACCTTAGTTCCCAGAGCTAACCTTGTGCTAAACCAGCCCGCGCATCGCTCTATTGATTGAAATGCATGGTCTCTTTAGCGCACAATGCTCGCAAGGACCTGTTCCACGCGGGATGTATATCTCACCCATCTTGCTGTAGTCGAGATACCTAACTCTACCTGTCATCTTGTTCCCTTTTTGTGTAACATGTGCATGAGACATTCTGTGTTTATGATTGGATCTCACTCTACATCCCTGACTGTATGGCAATTAGTGACAAACATCTCTACTATCTAGTAAGCAGCGCGATTTATGTTCGAGTTTGTATCTAGATACACAAACACATATTACTAGGATGCAACAGAGGGAAGTATGGATCTATCTAGTATACACATCCCAGTACCCGGGAACGGCGATGAAGTAGCAGTCTAACTGTGTTTGGAAGAAAGGGTCCAGAGGAAGAAGCATTATTTGCATGGAATTATAGGAAGGGATGCCGATCCCCTGTCATCCCAGCTTCATGGAACTATTGAAAGAGGTCCATATACTAACCCCAACCGTCTACATACATCTACATAGTATATACCCTACGAGTATACAGGTGGCCACTATCTGAATGCAGTAGACATTATACCAGGTACTAGACTTATCTAAGATGTTACCGTATTAGGTAGGTAAACATATTAGCTCACGTCCCTCTCTTCGATTTCTCCCTGGACTATTCACCGGAATCTAAGTCCAATGGTCACGTTGTTATGATATATAAGGTCTAACCTAATAATACAGGGTAGGCTGCATTCATCCATACCAGCATTCCAAAAACTTTCAAGGCACTTTACCGTTTGATTTACAACGCGCCGAGTTAAGTTCTGACTCGCTAGTACTCGGCAACTTCTATAAATACTCTCTTAATGGACTCTTATGGTTGCAAGCAGACAAGTGTATGATATCTTACTTTACGTTGTATGCCACATTAACCATTTTCTCGGTAGTTCAGTAACGAGCGGCGAGAGACCGTTTAATGTATACCTTTACTAACATAGCCTGAGTTATCTACACCTTGGTAATACTTCTCGGAAACTAGGTACGGACATCTCTGGCATATATGACAATATTGATCTAGTAGTGAGTTCTGCTGGTCAGGAAGGTTAGGGCTGCAGAACACAGCAGAATTACAAGATATATTCAATTAGTGTTATAATTTATTATATAGCAATGCATTATCAGGCGCAGTGATTAAGGCTGGTAGGAGCTATTAACATGCTGGTTACTTACCACCACTGATTAGTGTTGGAAGGACATATATACACCTTTGTAAACACTTTTAATAGATTTCTCAGTTTAGCCTAGTCTCTTACATATGCTACGGTTCTATAACCCCATCACTAGCGGTATATAAGTTGACAGTGCAGTGGTTAATATTGCAAGCTTCGACGCAGTTTTAAATTAAAGCGGCGGATCAACTGTTGACTGGTGACTTAGCTAATGTGCTCAATAGAAGGGATGGCATAGGTGATAATGTCACTGCATAATAGAAAAGCTGCACACGAGGTCCAGCGCCCAACCCGACTACCTGTCTACCTTTGGCAGTGCTGTGGTTTGCTGCTATGGTTGCATTTCACAGCATATTGGGTGCTCACGATATATGGACCCTAGGTTCCCAATGAATATGCTTCCATCCCAAGATCCGGTATGCAAGAGCAGACTGCTAAGAGTAGAGCTGGATTGTTACTACTGCCGCTCAGCTATCATTGCCAACAGTTATTGCTGTGTATCAAGCCTTCTTGCTCACTCATGAGCACTTATGTCTATGCAGTCGACGCCAGCAATCGAAAGAGACCTCGACTATAGCACTAACCTACCATAGTGCAGCTATGTCAAAGGCGGGATTCTTGAGTCGTAGGTCGGATGTTCTGTCGTAGCACTATAGGCCATGACAGCCGTATAACTTTGAATGGTCGACGCTGGATCTAGCATGGAATGTCTGTCTATGATGGTATCCCGGCCTCCCTTTTCTGTCTCAGAAATCAAATGAAGGATGAAGCATCTGGATCATCAATGGGGCACTTTAACAACTACGTGCAAAGGCATCGCAGAACTAACACAAATTCTGGTATAGGGATACGGTTACGTTAGAAGTCTCCATGTTCCTTTACTTTTCGGAGGAAGCGGGGTGTCTATTCATCCAGGGACTTGTTCTGGACAAACATGCTGCCACGGTGAGAGGAGCAGTGTACGAACCCCCGAATATTGCTCGGCTACAAAAGAAGAAAGTGTGAAAAATGAGACGGTCCACAAGGTGCGTGGGAGAATATGCCACAGCCCAGCAAATACGGCTGTCAGGCGGCAAATTGCAACGTCTCCGGGAAATGTTCATGCTTAGCGTCACATGTTCGAAACACTGCCAAGTTGGCGTATGATACAGCTTGGCCTTGGGTTGCAGTTACATATGGCGCCTTGGCCCGCCCCGCCGCGTCAGCTCTGCTTTTCGATTCGAAAAAGCCGAGCTGTCTCAATATGCATTGGCATCATCACCGCAATACAGCCCCAAAGTGTGATTCCGCTGACGGCGCGCTTTGGTAACCACTGCAACAACAACAGAACATTGGCACCATCAGCAAGTGGTTCCCACGGGCAGTCATTCGGCTAGAGATGGACATTTACGCGAATAGTATCATCTACAATTTGATGACCTCATTGCGAGATAAAATTGCAAGAGACCTCATGTACCTCGCGACGTGAACACTTCAGATAAAATTGCCCGGCGCGGTCGGACTTAGGGAATGCCGTTAAGAGTAACTGCTGGGAATATCATATCGCGATGGAGTCCAAGCGATCTGACATCTTGGCTAAAACAACTTGCTTGGCACCCCTTGGCGAGTTGGCTATCACACATCTAGATGAACTTCTGTAACAGTTGGGCAGTTTCATAACTTGTTCAGTTATCTTAGGCGAGCATTTCGTCACGTTTTTTGTACACTCTTGTGGATGCGGAATCAATTTGAGCAGATTATGTATTGCGAGCCACAGCAGTGTTATAAAGTCCAGCGTGATTCCTTGTTCTTTCAGTTCCTATGCTCCTCGCTATCTCATCTATTCCTGAATCTCTTGCATCACCTTCGCATATTCCAGCAAGCCTGTTGATTACCACACTCGAAGCTGCTAGTCTTAGTTCGACCCTCCTCCGCCCTACTCCCTTCTCATTGACGAAGATACAATGAAGTCCATCTTGGCCCTCGCACTCGCAACTTTTGCCACATTCTCTCTCGCTGTCCCACTGAACATCAACCTCGGCGCCTATTCTCCTGCACTGGTGGTCGGTGATGGGGCTATAGGCTTCAACAGCGAGAGTGCAGCCGCCGCAGAGGGTGCAGCAGCAGCATGAGAGTCTTTTCAATAAACATTGTCGCATGCCGTTATTGAGGGTAAGTGTGCGCAAACATGTCTCAGGACAAGCTCCTTTGTTAAGTTCTATATGTTACAGGATCCAGCACGAAGAGGATCCAGCAACTAAGAGTGCATGGGTTTTATCTAAAGTATAGAAGGAGATATATTATATGTTTATACTATAAATTAAAATATTATTATAAAACTTTAAAATAAATAAAATAAATAAAATAAATAAAATAAATAAAATAAATAAAATAAATAAAATAAATAAAATAAATAAAAT